>JAHBCN010023725.1:0-12342 GCA_019359885.1 Listronotus oregonensis | reverse complement strand
TGTTGTTTTTGAAAAACAGGGAACCCGAACTGAATTTGGGATTGCAAGGAAAAAACCCCAGCATCTTCCTGATTTATACACTAATATAAAAATCATTCCGGAAGAAATTGAGACTGTTTCAATCAAAACCCTACGAAGTAAATGTTTTTAAATTTTAAAAAAATTGAAAAAACAGCCACACTACTGAGACTGGGGTTTCCTATCGATTTTAATCAAACTTTGAGTGCTTTAAAGATAAATTTTGATACTCGTTTCTCGGATTTTGATGCCTTTTGGAATAAAATTTAAAAAGGATTTTTCAAATCCTTTTGATACTGACATTGAAACCCTACCCCCGGGAACTTCAAATGGAAATGTTTGGGATCTACAATGCAGTGATATAATTAAGAACAAATATCAAAACTCATCTTTGTTGGAATTTTTAAGAGTCTTCCACTAAAGAATTTGATAATTTGCATAAATTTGCTCGTGGTCTGTTTTCTTTTTTTGGTACTACTTATTTGTGTGAGAAAACCTTCCCCAAAAATGAAGTACAAAAAAATGTTTAACAGATCGAAATTAACTGATGAGCATTTTTAAATCTCTTTTAATAATTGGTACAAAAATTAGTCCACAACTACAAACTATTGCCCAGTGGAAAATCTCAATTACATAAATCTCATTAGTATTTCATATGTCATTGGGGTTTTGTTATAAGTTATGTGATTATTTAAAATGTATAAAATGTTAGTTGGATTTTTTCAATAATTTTTAGTTATTATATACTGAAGTTACATTTTCTGCATTTTACATGTCTTTACTCATTACAATTCTGTTTTTTTTTATCCAACTTATCACAAAAACAATAACAATAAGCCTACAAGAATGTTATTTTTTAAAAGGGATTAGCCCATGACCATATCAGTGTAGATGTCGTATTAATAATTATTCAACATAAAATTAGAATACTTCAGAAAAACTAAATTTAATTTGCTAAAAAAATTATTTGTTCTCAAAAAGGGTTTTCAAGCAGGAGGGGGGGCCCCTTTTTGGGGGCCCCCTCGGGCCGTATTTGGGGAAAACCCCCTGCTCTAAATAAAAAATTGATGTTTTTTTTTTTTTTCCTCATTGTATAAAAAAAAACAAGAGACTTTTTTTTGTGTATTAAGTTGGGACATTAAAAAGTCAACAAAATTTAAAAAGGTCATGGCGTACCATCAATTCCGAAAAAAAAACCTTCTATTATCTACGCCACTGGTGAGTCCTAAATTTTTTAATATCTGCAAAATATGGAGCTTGTGGTGTTGTTATCATATACCAAGTTAAAAAAAAATTAGGATAAGATGTTTTTAAAAAAAAAAAATATTTTTTTTTTAAAATTTTTTTAAAAAAAGCGTTTGCTGACCTAGGTTTATATAAACTTTTTTCCTTAGAATTGTTCAAAAGAACCCCCTTTTAAAATTGAATGTACTTAAGGACCACCCTGTATAGACAGATAGAATAAGAGATAAACGAAAATGAAAGATCATGTTTTTTTTAATTTATTTACCCTAAAACGAAACGGTATGAAGAAAAGCAATTTTTTTAAAGTTACATTATTTCCCCCTTTTTTAAGAAAAATGTAAAGAAGGGGGGGAAAATACCTAAAGGATTCGCTATTAGGTATATACGGTTATTAAAATCATTCTAAAAAATTTTAAAAAGGGGGGGAAAAAGTTTGTTTTTTGACGGGGTATCTTTTGAAGGTACTGTAGTCCCAGGGTGCCTATTATCTGGTACTTATACCTATAAAAAAACTTTACTGATACTAAGTTTTTAATAAAAAAAATTTAAACATTTAATGTTCCCCCCTTTTTTTGTCTGCGAACAAGACAAAAAATTTTAAAATTACCTTTTATTTAATTACCATAGATAATAAGCATGCCATTATTGTCTTAAGATTCATATTTGGGGTATTTAAAAAAAATTGACATTTTCAAAAAAAAAAAACCCGTGCGAATACCCCCCGGGGAAAAAATTTTTTTATTTTTTTTTGTAGATGAAACCATATTTTTGGTTATCTCAAAAAACAAAGATGGGGGAAAAACGTTCTTCATAGTCAGCGCCCGCCCCCAAGTTTTTGGCCATCCGGGGGAAAAATAAAAAATTTTTCCCCCCCCAGAAATTGATTTGAAGGTAAAGGGGGGAAAAGGGGGGGTTTTTTTTTTTATTAGCTACATGCAAATTAACAACAAAAAAAAAAAACTTTTTTGTGAACTTTTTTTCTCCGCAAAAAAAAATTTTTAAAATTTTTTTTTTTTTAAAAGGGGGAACTTCTCGCAATTACGTGCTCGATAGATATCATAGCCCCAAAAACCCCCCAGGGAGGTTTTGTTGATGTTGACCTTAAAAAGTTTTAATTAATTTTAGTTTATGAAACTTCTTTACCCAGTGGCAACACTTATTGGTATTGTTAATAATATACGCAACGCGATTTTAAGATTTGGTGCGAGGTTTAAATTTGTAATAAATTTGAATACTTCCAGAAAATTTTCTTTTTCCTAGAAGATTAAACACGACGAGTATCTCATCCGGGAAATTCATTTCCATTTAAATGGGGTAAGTCTTTTTTGGTTAAAATATTTTCCAATTTTTTTACAATGGGATATTAAATTTTTTTATTTTTTTTAAAATTTTAAATATCAAAAGAAATTTAAAAAATGTTCTATTGTCAATTAGAATTTTAAAGGAGTATCTAGAGAATTAAGGGTTGATCAAATGTCAAGAAAAAATCTACTTTGTATTTTCTTTTAGGATCTTCAAACACTTCATCTCTATGTTCATATGATAACAGAGCTGGGTTCTGTATAAATATAAGAAAAAGGAAAGTCAAAATAAGGATCAATGTCCTTGTTGCTCTTAACGGTAAATTATAAGTTTGTCACAGTTTCAAAAAAGATAAAGTAAAGCAATGTCAAAAAATTGCTTTCAGAATCGGGCCCCTGAATTTTTGATTATTGGACAAAATAGTGGAAAAATATTTTAACGTAACATAATATATGCTTCTGGACTAAAATAAGATGTTTTTTTGCTGGGAAATTTTCGTATTTGGCACAATTCGGGGTAACAAAGACGGTCCGCACCGCAGATCGATTTTAAAGCTTTTTAAAAATTCATAATAAAGAATTTATTGTTCACAAAGAAAATGGTAAATCCCCCCTGGCCAAAAACAAAAATTAAATTACTGGCCCCCAAAGGCGGCTTTATTTATTTATTTACTTGTTACTTACTTTATATTTTATTGATATAAATCCCGGGCCCCCAAAATTTTTCCGCTCGGGGAAAAAATTGGGGTTCCCCCCCCAAAGCGGGCCCTGGATTTTTAAAAATTTTTTTTTAAAAAATAAATCTTTATTTATATTTTAGTATATTTAAAAAAACTTTTGGATTATCAATAAAAAATTTTTTAAAAAAAATTTTTTAAAAATTTTTTTTTTTTTTTTTTAATTTAAAAAAAAATATTTTGTTAATTTTTTAAAAAAAAAATATTTCCCAAAAAATTCCAATAGTGTGTAATAAAATATATACGTTGCTTTTGAAATATGAAAAAATTTGGGTCCAAAGAGTTTTTTTTAATTTAAACCCCTTTTAAAAAATGGCAAAAAAAAAACCACAACTTAAATAATAACTTTAAATCTTAAAAAAAATTATTTTGTATGATATATTTGGGGGGATTAAAATTAAGAATAATATTATTTCTTTCCCCTTAAATAAGCCCAACGGCCGGGGGTCTTAAAGAAAAGTAGGAGGCAGTATATTGTATAAATTTAAAGTTTTAAAAAGGGGTTAAAAAGGGGGAAAAACATCCCGCCGCAGGCAACAAGTTTTAAAATTTAGGTACTTTAGGGTGCTCTAGGAATGAAGAAGCGGATAAAGTGAGACTTCTTCAAATGCACAAAAATGGGATGGTAAATTCTTCGTGCCCCCCTTTATCATGGCTTGAATCTACAATTTTTTAAAAAGTTTTTTTTTTTAAACATATTGCATATTTTATTTAAAAGTAAAAAAATTTAAAAAAAATGTAATTTTACATAAGATCCAAAAAAAAATATACCTCTTATTTTAAAAATTTTTAAACCAAATTTTAGATTGAGCTTTTGTCTAATAAAAAATTATTAAAGTAAATTAAATTTTATTTTATTTTGAAGTTAAATGAGAACATTTTTTTTTAAAATACATATATGTTTTTAATTATTTATGTCACCTTTGTAAAAATATACAGTAGTTGTATTCGGCATAATTTAGGTTAATAAAATTTCCTAGAATTTACTTCCTTTTAGGGATTAGTTAAAAAAGTAACTTTAAATTTGGGGGATTTTGGACTTGGGTTTTTTTTTAAAAAAAGTAGGTGCCATATAGTTTAAATCAATTGTTGTACATCGTCAGCCCATGGGGGGGAAAAAAAGGCCCAAAACCCCAGCATGTTTTTTAATTTTTAAAAAAATTTATCATTTATTGACGGGTTTTTAAAAAGGATGTTCGGTTTATTGCCCAAATCCCCCCCAAAAGGGGAAAAAAAAATAACCATCTTAGAACAACTTATACCCAGTATGTTATCTAAGCGAAAAAAAATTTGATAAAAAAAATATGGGGGAAAAATTTTTTTTTAATTTTTGGTGTATGTATGTCTGTCTTTTTTCGTCCTAAAGGTCAAGCGACCTTTTTTTTTAAAAAAAAATCGATTTTGGGGCATATACTGGTATAAATCTTTTTCCCCAAAAATTTTTTTTTGTTTTTTTTAAAACTTTTTTTTTTCTAGTTAATAAACCGCAGCCCCCCCTTTATAAAAACTATCAATAAATTATCAGCGCGTAGTCAATATTTACTATTTAAAAGGATATACTGAGAAAGATTGATTCTTTTTTTCCCTCAATGGGATGACGGTCTATTGGCAACCCGGGAATTTTTTTAAATTTTTTGTTTTTTAAAAGTTTTGGACCCCTTTTTTTTTTTATATAATTGGGGCTGTTTTTCAAAATTTTTTTTTTTTTCCCGTTTTCCCCCCAAAAACAAAAAAAAAAAAAAAAAATTGTATTAAAAAAAAAAAATCTTTTTTTAAAAAAGAAGAAAAATTTTATTGTTTTTTGGGTTTTTTTAACCAGCGCCATAACACAGATATACACATTTAAAAATACACTCGTAGTTCAAGGTATATAAAGTGTAAGTAACTTTTAACAGACACCTTAAACCCCTTTTTTTCCCCGTTTTTTTTTTTAATTTTCCCATCACTAAACAGCTCATACTGACGTGGGGCCCCCTTTTTTATTACTATCTTTGTAACAAAAAAACCCTTTTTTTTTTACAATAGGTATCTATTTTGGGACATATACAGGGCCTAGTACTATTGGGGAAAAATTTTTTTAAAAAAAACTGATCCAGGTATTTGACAGGTAATTTTTTTTCTTTTTTTCACTATTTATTGATTTTTTTAATTTTATTTTTGATGTATTTTTATTCATATCATTGTCAACTTATATTACAAATCAAATATACAAAAACCCAATATTTTTTTCCCAATAAAACATTCACTTTATTTTTTAAAAAGGGGGGAAAAAAATTTTTAAACTTTTTTTTTTAAAAAATCTAAAATAGCTACTTATAGTAAAAAAAAAATTTAAAAAGGGGAAAAATTTTAAACTTTAAATTTTAAAAAAAAAAATAAATTTTTTTTTTTCCCAAAAAAAATTTTAAAAAAAATTTTTTTAAAAAATTTTAACAAAGATTAAAAAATAACTTTTTTTTTAAAAAAATTTACTTTATGTAAGCAATCACAAATTATTAAATCGCTTTTTTTGTTTTTTTTTGACTTTTTTAAAAAAAGCAACTAGCTTTTTAAAAAAAAAGGGAAAATAAACAATTATGAAAGCTTGGCATACTTAAAAAGTGTTTTACTTTAATTAGCCCCCACTAGTTCTGACCCCCAAATTTTTTTTTTTTTTTATTTATATATATATTCATCCTTTTTTCCCCCATATTTACAGGGTGTTTCTTAAATAGAAATATTTAAGGAGGTTATTCCCCTGGTCTTATTTTTGGAAAAAAACTGTATTTAAACATATGTTCAAAAAGTCTTTTTTTTTTGAGCTAAAGGGTAAAAAAATTTTTTTTTTTTTTAAAAAAATTTGCTACGACTTAAATATTTGTATGAAAGTTTAAAGGGCATCTTTTTATGCATAAAAAGGGGAAATTTTTCTACTGTTCAACGTATTTTTTTTTTTTGGCTAGTGGCGTTCGGGGGGAAAATTTTTCAATTAAATCGTTTTTTAAGGGGAAAAAAAAAAGGGGAAACTTTTAAAATTTAAAAAATTAAAATTTTAAAGCCCTTTTTTCTAAAAAATCTAATTTCCTGATTTTTTTTTGTTTGTTTTAAAAATTTCCCTTTAAAAAAATTTATGGAAAACATTCATTTTTATTTTTTACAACCCCTGTTTTAAACGGGGGAAAAAAGGGGCCCCCCAAAAAACCAATTTTTTTACTTTTTTTTAAAATTTAAAAAAGTTTATAAAACTTTCCCCTTTTTTTTAGAGAGGGTACCTAAAATTTTTTTTTTAGCTAACATTCCTATTTTTCGGGGAACCCAAAAAAAATAACCCAAAAATTTAAATTTAAAAAATGTGTTTTTCAAAAACTATTATTCCCATTTTTTAACCCCCCAAAAAAAAATAACAGCAGGGCTTACAAAAACAAGCGGATCTGCATCTAACAGAAAAACCAGGCGTCACTAGGGGCACTAGAAAAACCCCCAAAGGGGACGTCCAAGCTGACGTGGGAATCCCAAAAAAAATGGAGATCCCGAGAGAACGCAACAAGGTAACTTTCCCGGGGGGTACCAGACATTGGGGAAAAAAAAAGGGGAAGAAAAAGCGGATGAGCAAAAGGGGGACATGGATCAAAACCACACCATATTTTAAAACCCGTGGATTTTACCAAAACAACAAAGGGGGCAAACCAGGGAGGGTCCGAGACAAACAGGGGGAAAAACTGGGAAAAAGAAAGTAAGAATAAAAAATTTTTAAAGGGCCCCCCATCCAAAAGAACGAAAAAGAACCAAAAAAAGTGGGAAAAAAATTTAAAAAAACAGTAAACAAAACCCAAAAAGGGGGCACCTACACAAGATAGGCTCATACAATGGGGACCCAAGTTGCAAAAGGGGAGGGGGGGAAAAAAAAACCCCCACATACTGTGTGAATGTGAAGCGTTAAATCACAAAAGACAGGTATTTTTTGGGGGAACCAAAAAAAGAACCCACAGGAATAATGATATATCAACTAACCAGTCTGGGGGTTTTCCAGATTTTTTAAAAAGGAACAAGACTTATGGGGGGGGTTGAAAAAAAGACAATGGGAGATTAGGCAAAAAAAACCCAAAAAGGGGTGCGCTGCCTCCGGTAGTGAAAGACGGTTTCCCCGGGAAGAAGAAGAACCTCCCAAGTGATTAAAACAGATCTTTTTTTAAATTTTTTTCAATAGCCTACATACTAATTTCCTCAAATAATAATTAAAAGATCACGAAAAAAAATTTTTTAAATTTTTCCTTTGTTTTTTAAAAATTTACAAAAAAAAAATAAAAATAATATTGTCAAAGTTATAAAGTTATTAATAAAAAAGGGTTAAAATTTATTGGGTGTTATGGCGTAACCCAAAATTTTTCTAAGAAATACCAAGTATGTATATAAAAAGAATACGAGCGAAAATTATTTAAACATTTTTTTTTTAAAGTACATTAAGACGAAATTTTAAAATAATTTTTTAAAATTTAAAAATAATTGGGCTAACCCGGTTTTTAAAATTTAAATTTTAAAATTTTAAAATTTTTTTCGAGAATTTTTTCTTTGAAGTGTTCTGAATACACCATAACCTTTTTTAAAAATTTTTTTTAAATTTAAAATTTTTAAAAACCCTAAAAAAAAATTTAGTGTGACGTACTCGGTTTTGACCCCCCGGGGGAAAAAAAGTCTTTGGGGACCCATTTTTAGCGTTAAATTTTAAAAAAATAAATAATCGAGATAGAGTTTTAATTCCCCAAAATTTTTTTTTTTCCTCCCCCTTTTTTAAAGGGCTTTTTTTCAATTTCCGCTATATCTTATAGTTTTTTTGGTTTTTATCAAAAAAACCAAAAGGCTTCTTTTTTGTTTTTTTAATAACAATTGCAATTCTTATTGGCAGAAAAAAAACTTCAAAACGCCTTTCTAGATTTGATTCCGGGGGCCCCCTGATAACGCTCAATTTTTTTTTAAACCTTCTTTTCCCCAAATTTTTTTGGGGGGGAAAAAAAAACTTCCCGACTAGACTTTTTTAAGGAATATCAAACTGCTAAAAAAAATTTTTTCCAAAAAAAATATTTTTAAAAAAATTTTAAAAAATTTTTTTTTAAAGAATCAAAAACCACAAATTATTGTTTTTTGTTATTGGGTACTTTTTGGGGGGGCCCAAGTGAAGTTTTAACGAAAATAAAAAAAAGGGGTTTTTGTAGGATAAATATTTTAAACACCTTAGTTTAAAGGGTCCCCCCGAACTATGACTCTGGGGGTTTAAAAAAAAAATTTTAATTCTGAAAAAAAGTATTTTTCATATATTTCCCTATTTTGGGGGGTTTTGGGGCTTTCCATTATTAATGCGCCAAAAAACTGTGTACCCCCCCCTTTTCCGCAATATTCTCAAGTAATTTATTTCAATGATACATGTCCATGTTTTTAACATATGGATTAACTGGTTACTTCTATTATGAATGTATGAACCTTGGCCGTTGAGGGGAAAAAAACAACATACAAAGATTATCATATTTTTATTTTAAAAAAAACAAATTGTGATTCATAACTTGAATTAATTTTATTTCCAACTCATAAAATTTCTTTTTTTTTTTTTTTAAAAAACCACTTTATGTTAATGGACCAGGCGAAAATAAAATTCGGGGAGTTTCGGGAGACACCACACAGTATCAATAAAAATAATAATTATAAAAATATTATGACTAACAAGTGTTACAGCCCTTGGTTTTAATGAAAAAAAAAATCATCTAAAAAAAACCAGGATCTGATTTTAAAAACATTTTCAGGGAATATAAAATAATAGTATTGATTTTAAAAAAAGTACTATTACCTATGTACAGAGTTGTCGGTAATTGAATTAAAATAATTGAAAAACGGATTCAATTATTCAGTAAATGGATGACTTTAATTTAATAACTTTCTGGAAAAGGAAATTTTTATTTGGATTAAAATTTAAAAGGGGAAAATTTAAATTTTTAATTTTGGGGAAATTTGATTTTTACAACCCGCCCCAATTTTTTTTGGGAAAAAATAATTCAATCGCCTAATAAATAATTGAATTACTACAAAAAAATTTTAAATTCCCCCATCTTTATGGAAAAACTCCCGGGGAATTTTTTGGGCCCGCCAGAAAGAGCATTTTGAAACACGGGGCGGCGGTCCACCTTGAATCCAGCGAACGCCGCCTCCACGCCGATTTAGTATTTTCGATTGATGCTTATCGACACCTTTTTTATATTTTTTGTAAAAAAATCTGTTGATGTTTGGAGTAGGTAAAAGAGATTTTTATTTTAGAGTCATTTAATGTTGAACTTCCCAAGAAAGCAGTATGATGCATATTAGTAAAAATTTTTTTTATTTGTTTAGTGTACCGTGTTTAATTATGTGGTAATTAAAATATTAATTGCTAAAATATTCAATTATTTTTTAGTTTTAATTAATAATTGAATTACTTTTAACAAACATGCTAGTAGGTGGTAATTTAATTTTTTTAGTACTTAGAAGAGAAATTTGGGATTTGAAATTTTAATTTTTTTTTTTTAAAAAAGTAATTGCGACAGCTTTTCCATGTATAAGTAAAAAATAATCCAAATTGATTTTAAAGTTATTTAAAAATATTTTTTTAAAAATGTCCTTTATTCATCACTATAAAAAAAGTGTTGGAGTATTGTTAAATTTTCGGTTAAATTGTTTTTTATTATGTTTGAAATAGCACTATTCTCTATGTTGTTGTGGGGGGAGCGTCAAACGATTGATGGTTTTGGTTGAAGAAGTGTCTATTTTCTGTTTTTTTAAAGGGGAGCTTCAAGCTTGTAAATGGTACTTTTTTTTGGGACGGTTCTTAAGGAGTGAGGGATATTTAAAATGATGTTGCCCGTCCTTTTTGTAGATACGGGTTGGGGGGGAATTATAGAATTCCTGTGATTTTGATGAGTTGCTGCCGCCACACCGGTTTTGGGCCAGATTAGTAACAGCAGTTTTTCGAAGAAGGGGAGATTTTTTAATTTTGTCGGTTCATACCTTTTTTGGGGCCGCGTCTTTTGTCCATTTTAACAGTTCATTTCTTCCAACAGGAATGTTTTTAAACCATCCAGGGCAGAGGATTGCCATGCTGAATTTGGTGTCAAAAACAATCTATTTGTTGTTTTTTTAGACGTTCGTTTTTTTAAAGGGGGGATTTGTACAACGTACCGGAAAAAAATCAGGGTTTTTTTAATTAGAACAAGCCACTTGGTTTTCGCAAAATTTTTTGGAAACCCCCTTTTGCAGTTTTGCTGGAGACTGTGTTATACTCGATCCTTCCTGAAACAAGGGATACCTACATAATTTGACTTAAATGTCAAAATATAATTTGTAGTGTGATTTTAAAGAGATGTATTTAAATTTAAATTTTTTTTGGGAAAAACAAAAAAGGGAAATTTTAAATTTAAAAATTGTAGAATTGCCGTAGATGGATAATCACGGACCGAAAAATTACCGGACATAAATTTTTATGGTTCCCCCTTTGGTTTTTTGTAGGGGAACCCAAAAGCAGCAATGTATAAGAAACCCCCCAAAGATATGGCCAAAAATTTAAACTTTAAATTTGGGAAAAACCCCTTTTAGCATATACCATAGAGGCAGCCTTTCGGCCCGGCCGTGCGACCAAGCGGCCCTACACGTTCCGATTAGACGGCGAGGAGGGTTTTACCCCGGGGTCTGCATGCTAATTGGGTTTTGCCCTCCCCCCCCGATCAATGTGGCGGGAACGAGAGAGAAAAGGTATACTGCTAAATTTTTCTTTCTCTTTGCACGCTTGTTCGCATTTTTGAGCGGCAGTTTTGAACAATTACCCGAACTAATAAAAAAAATCTACATCTGGGGGGAAAAAAATGACGTCACAAAAACCTATATCTGCGGACAAACAATAAAAAAAAAGCACTCCTGTAAGTCCACCACCCTTTTGGGGATTTTCTTTGTATACCCCCTTTCCCCTACAGTTTTGTTGGTGGGACAAAAAAAAATCAAGGGAGGTATGTTCCATATGCCTCTTGGAGATACAAAAAAATACCTACGATAAAAATAAAAAAAAACCCAATTAGTTATAACTTTCTAAATAAATTTTTTTTAAAAAAAAATTTATTTGGGGGGAAAAAAGTAAAAATATTTGAATATCCCGGAAAAGAAATTTAAAACCAAGGATTTTGCAAAGTTGCCCGATTTAAAATACGCTAGTTCTTGATCTAGAGGGGTTTTGGTAGGTTAGTCTCAAGCTTTACAAAAAACCGACATTGTAATAACTGATCATACACAAATTATCAAAAATTTGCCGAGGTGATGGAAATCGGGTTTATGGAATGATATTTTTTAAAATTTAAAAACAGGGAAGACCTTGCTTTAAAAGTTGTGGGAAAAAACCTTTTAATTCAACAGCTTTGAAAATTTTTACTTATTGTTGATAAAAATTAAAAGATTTTTTTTTCTAAAGTCAGAATAAAAATATACGACAAAAATTAAAATCAAACTAACCCCATTTTCACTATATTCCCCCCTTTTTTTTTTAGACAATTTATGATTTTATCGCTGAATTGGCACAAAATATTTCATAAACACCTTATAAAAACCCTTTTTTTTATTTATTTTGCACCTTTTTTTAATTTGGGGAAAAAATTTTCTTTTAAAAAAAAGCAGCCATATTTGCTGAAAAATACCCTAGTGTATAAAAATGGTTTCGGCGTTTAAAAGTAAAGGTTTTCAATTAAATAAAAAAAATATAAAATAAATATAAAAAAAATTTTTTAAAAGGTGTTTATAAAATATTGTATCCAATTTAATGTAAAAAACAAAAAAATGGTTTTAAAAGAAGGAAAAATAGTGAAAATAAGGTTAGTTTGATTTTCACCTTTTATGATGAATATCTTTAAACGAAACGTTTGCAAAAAAAAAAATTTTTAAGATTCGTAATCAGCGCCCCAAAAAAAATCCGTATACGAAATTTGTTCAAAATCAGAGTTCAGGCTACTTTTGGACAATTACCAAAATTTCTGTATGTTTTTTATTACAAGCTTTAGGTTCTT
>JAHBCN010023724.1:0-12373 GCA_019359885.1 Listronotus oregonensis | reverse complement strand
TTGATAATGATTTCCCTTTTAAATTTTCAATGTTTTGACAAGGATTAAGGCTATCAGTCCAGTTAAATTTTATTTAAAACCCCTTCTTTTTTCTTTAAAAATTTTTAAAAAAAATTGAATCAAACATTTGTCCGGGGGGTTCACTCAAAAAAAACTATATATATTGTAAATATTGATATAATTGCTGATACAACCCTTTGGCGTATCACACCATCTGTTCCGTACACGCATTTTTTTTTTTTGTTTATTTTTAAATTAAGTGGTTTTAAATCAATTATATTTTTTTTGTTATATTAATCAACCCAAATAAGTCTCTATTGATTAATTTTATTCGCGTATTGTTGGCCGCGACTGTACATAGTGGGTCCGAGGGTAGCCTCCCGGCCACAAAAAGGGCCAAAATCAGTACCGTACAAATATTTCGATCGACAAGAACTAATTTCCACGCGATTCTTTTCCCATCGTCTCGTCCTCGGTACCATTAATCGAATGTGCCGTGTCGAAAATTTAAAAGTAGATTGCACCTAGGGTTCCAGCACAGCCATTTTGGGTAAGTTCGTTTGGCCCCCCTATTTCTTTTGATTCATCTTGTTAAAATATACAGTCCACTTTTAGCATTTTATAACATTTATTTTTGATCCTTCTGGATGCCGGATTTCTTATCCTTTGGGATACCGGATTTTTAATTAGTCATTTCACATATAAGTATTAGCAAAGACAATTGTAGTTATAACTATAGACACACAGAACAATGTAAAATTTTTGGTAATAGGTTTGGACGCTCGCTTGCTGAGATTCCTTGAGCGAGCGTCCATCGAGAGAATATACGTGCACACGCTGCTGTATAAACGAACACTGTTGCCAAACCAATAAAAAAAGTAACAGAAAGTAGGAATTATTTCTGTCGAAAATGGACTTCGAATTTCTATTCGTTTTAATAATCCTAATTTTATTTTTTTTATTTTTTCCCAAAATATATTTATACCTACTATAAGAATAAATACACGTTGGTAAACATGGTTTCAATTTTTTAAAAACTCTATTTTTTTATTATAAGACATCCTTACATAAAAAGAAATGTTTGTATAGGCACACCTAAATTTATTTAATTTTTTTTTTATAAATAAAATCCAAATAAACGCATGTATTTTTTAGTTTAATGCCATTGGTAAATAAAGTGAGAATTATTAATTAAAGTGTGGCCATCAAAAAGCAAAAAACGGCTAGTTTTTTGGAGTTTAATTAAAAAAAAAAAAACGTTTTTGCTTAATTCATTGCATATCGTATTGCCATTTGTGCGTTGTGATTTGTTTGTGTTTTTCCTGGTGGTAATTAAAATTTGTATTCTTGTTAAAATATCGGGAAATCTATGCCAATATTATGACTCCCGAGTAAGTCGAAGAGCAGATAAAGTAAGGCTTTTTCGTTTTCCCTACAAGAATAGTACACTATGTAAGCAATTGATTATAAACTGTGGTAAGTATTTATCTATGTATATTAAAATTATTTAGACTAATAAATACCTGACAATTATATAATCGACTCTTAAAATTTAATCGGTGTTTAGAGTAACCTTTTGATAGTAATTAATTCAAATATTTGATAATTAAAAGAGTGACCGCAAAAATCGCTTAAAAACTACCTGTTTTTTCACATTTATTTATTTAGGAAGAGCACTGCTTTTCGTTTTTTGTAAATTTTTAAAAATCACTTCTATTTAGGGGTCGGAAAGATGCCAAATCTAAAAAATTGCAAAAATAGCAGTGGTATTAAAAGTTATTCTCACTGCAATTTTTGTTTCAAATGGACCTTAAAAAAATAAAATAATACATTTCCATCCATGCGAAGGTTGTAAATCAACCCCCATGAACTATGTGGGGGTACAATCATCCTAAAATATTTAAATCATGTACAATTTTAAAAATTGCAAAAAAATAGATTTTTAGGACATGTCTAATAAAAAATAAATGTATATGATAGTCAACCACCCTTTTCTAAGGGTAAAACTACCCTTATTAGTAAGAAAAAAATAATGAAATCCTAGCTTTTACAAAAGTCTTGGCTTTGTGTTTTTTGATCCAAGTTAAAATGCCGGTGTACCTAGATTTTTTTAGATTACTTTTAACCAAAACCACCCCTGCAAGGGGGAAATTAATTCACTAAAATTAAGAAAAATTCATGTTATATTTGAGATATTCTAAAACACCCAAATATACTTTTTATTATTTCAAAAGTTTTATGATTTTATACATTTAAGGGGATGAGTTTACTCTCTTGCAAGGTAGCTTTGATTAGAAATGAACTCGAAAAACCTAAGAAGGTCTACTTTATACATCTGAGGTGAAAATATGAGGCCAAAACGCTTTTTGCATAAGCTAACATTTTATTCAATTTTTTTGGTAATGCGGGTATCTTTACCCTTAATTTTAGGAGTGGTTTATTATCAAAACTTACCCTAAACTGTCCATCATGTTTAAGATATCCTAAAACATCTAAATATTTTTTTACAATTTTTAGTTGTATATGATTTTCTATATTTTGGGAGAAAATACCCCTCGCAGGAGTGGTTTTGGGTTAAAAGTAAACTAGAAAATCTAGTTACACCTGGTTTATATACTTGGATCAAAAATACCAACTAAGACTTTTCTTGAAAATGCCAGATTTTATTTAATTTTTCCTATTGATAAGGGTAGTTCCACCCTTAGAATAGGGTAGTTAATTATCATAAACATTTATTTCTTATAAGACATGTCCTAAAAATCCGATGTTTTGCAATTTTTGAAGTTGTATACGATTTTAGATATTTTAGGGAATAATTGCACCCACACATAGTCCATGGGGGTTGGTTTACAACCTTCTTAAGAATGAAAATTAACTTTAAAAACTTCATTTTTCCAAGGTCCATTTGAAACAAAAATGGCAGTAAAAAACTTTAATATCATTACAATTTTCGAAATTCTTCAGATTTAGCGATTTTCCAACCCCTAAATGGGAGTGATTTTTTAAAATTTGCAAAAACGAAAAGCAATGCTCATCTTAATTTTTTGCGACAAGTAATTTAGTATAAAATTCATATTTGCATGTTTTTTCTCACCTCTCTGTAAATTGTGAAAAAAAACAGGCAGTTGTTGCGGTTACTCCTTATGATTACAAACAAGGTTCTATATTTAATTTTAGGACTGAAATAAATTTAAAAAAATTAAGTTCCGGGGGGATTGGAATCCACTTACACTGGGAAATATAGGAAACAATTAAGGTCTCGCGTTAATTTCAGTTATATTTTATATTCCTGCTTAAAAAATCGGTATATTTAACTATGCACGGTACCTCTGAAGCATGGGTAAGATTAATAAAAATGTGCAAGATAACGGGTCGCGGGATTCGAATACTCCATGTTCGCACTGCAAAATCCAGTTTGAATTGAAATCGTATCTGCCCCCTTTCTCGAGATTTACAAAAAAAATCTTTTAAATTTCATAGATTTTTTTAAATTTATTTTAAATATTAAAGTGAATTCATTTACGTTTGGCAATTTCTAGTAATTTGTTTCATATTTCACGTACAAAGACAAATATTTAATTTTTTTTAATATCAATTTTTAGATTTAACAAAAAAAAATCTAAAAAACTTTTTATTCGAAAAATTAACATTTTTTATTTTTTTATTACTTTTATTTTCGATAAACTTAAAAAATAAAAACATTTGTTAAATTAAAAAAAATATATTTATGTTGATTTTTACATCCCAAAAAGTGGGGTCGTGATTAAAATTTTAGAATAAATAATTGTCTTTTATATTGTTTTTAATAAATTGGCATTTGCGTAATATTTAAAAACTATACAATTTAGACCCAGCAACGGCTACGTTGAACTTTAGCTCCATTGCTAAATAGCAATATTTTAATATAATTTTTGTTTTCACATATTTGTTACACCATAATAAAACACATAGGGTCTGAAAAAACGAAATTTTCACTCACATTATCACAAAATAAAATAATTTCTTTATTTCCCGTATAAAATATGCTGAGTAATATGGCGGACTACCATGAAAAAGAGTGAGAAAGAATACCTACAAAAAGAGATGATACGATGTCATTTTGTTTAGGATTTCCTCCTTAAAAAAGCAATGTTGCCAGATGTTTTCTAATAATTTGTTATTATTGAAGGTTGTTTTTTTTCCCATTTACCAGAAATGAAGTTTTTTTATAGAAACAATAAATCAGAACTAACCAACAACAACTTTCAAACTATTACCTAGTTTTGGTTAGTTTTTGGTTAGTTGTCGTTAGGTTTTCCTCATTAAATTGTAAAATTTCTTTATCATAAATGCGCCGTCGAACAATTTTTTTGATCCGACAACGTCGCAAATTCTGGCCTTTTACTTAACCTAAAAACATAGTATTTTTTCGACTTTTAATTTCATTTTTCTCTGCAAAAATGCATTTTTTCGGATTTTTTCTTTTGGAAATCTACTAAACAAAATGTGTTCTTTTTATCTGTAATATTTATTTTTTTTAAATCGAATGGAGCTAAACTACACCGGACCCCCCAGCAACCCTTATACTACGTAAATAAAGTTTTATAATAAAAGTACAATAAATATAAAAGCTGATGTGACGATTTTTTTTTATAACTGTATAAGATTGCTGAAGTCTGCTCTTTTCTGAAAAAATTATAGGACCTGTAATTTGATTTATATTATTGTTAATAATTTTTAAATATTTTTCCGTTAATAAAATTTGTTTACAAAGTTTTTAGAGGTTCATACGAATCGAATACCAAAAACCGCATTTAAATCCATCTTACAGCACAAAAAATTCATCGTGGAATGCTTCGTTTCCTCGACCAATATCTGTGCAAAAAGCAGTTTGTTGTTTTTGCAACATAAATATGTGCGGAGGGAGCCTACGCTTTAAATAGACTATGACATAGTAAGAAGTCAAAACGGCAACGCTGAGAGGTACCTCAGCAGGTAAAAATTAAATATTCTAATAAAATTCGATTGTCGGCAAGAAGTATTTATACAAAGGGACTGGGCGTCTATAGTGATAACTACAATTGTCTTTGGTAGTAGCCTTATTTGCAGTCAAGTGATTAATATTTAGTAGTTTTGTTTAATTAGTAAAATTTTGCATTGAATATTTTCATGTTTAAAATTTATCAAATTTGTTAAAAAACCAGTTTCGCCTTTGCATCGATTTTGTCTTATCGCCCAACAATAATTCATTTTTTGTTGTATGCCAAATACCTACTATACTGATAACGCGACCGTAAAATGACGTTTTTAGCTTAAATATTAGGATTTTTGGGTTGTAATAAAATTATTATTGCATAGTTAAATTTAATTTACTTTTAGTAACCATGGCTGACAAAATTAAGCAAACTAGAGCTGCACGTGAGATTTCTATTAATCGTTTAAATGAAATTTTTAAAGCTGCTCAAAATGCTCAATCTAACGAACGATATCATACCTCTTTCAAAATGCGCTATATGGGAATAGAATCGGCTTATAAAACTTTTGAAAAGCACCATGGTACTTTAATTAATTTGTTGTCTATTGATGAAAATGCTCAACTGGATGCTGAAGATGTAATTCGGAATCAAGTAGATAAATATTACTATGATTCATTAGCCATTTATCATGATCTTTTTGAAAATAAGGTTAGTCAGAATTTAAATCAATCTCGTTCTCAACCGCCTAGTGTCAAATTGCCTAAAATTAAATTGCCCGTCTTTCATGGCGAATTTAAAACATGGTCAAATTTTTACGATTTGTATAGGGCTTTAGTACATACTAATGATTCTTTGTCTGATACAGAAAAATATCAATATCTTTTGTCTTCATTAGGTGAAAAGGTTTTGCCTATAGTATCTGGTATGCCAATTAATGATAATAACTATCAAATTGCTTATGAAGCCTTGGTCAAGCGTTATGAAAATAAACGAATTTTAGCTACTCATTATTGGAAAACTATTTTCAATTTAAAGAAAATTAACAATGAAAATTCTGCTAGTTGTTTGAGAAATCTGTTGGATACTTTTAATGAAAATTTACAAGCTTTATCTAAACTTAACTTTCCTGTTAAGTCGTGGGATTTTATTTTGTTTAATTTGCTTTTGCAAAAATTAGATTGTGAAACTGTTAAACGTTTTGAATTGGCATCTAGTACTATAGAATTACCTACCTTAGACGTTTTAGTGGAATTTTTAAATCGTCAGTGTATAGCTTTGGATTCAGCAGCGTTATCTTCACCATCTAGTAGCAAATCTGTTTCAAATCGTAACTTAAATAATTTCAATAAACATGCTATTCAAAAACAAGCTTTTGTTGTTAATACGACAAATTGTTTTTTATGTAGCTCGAATCACTTCATATCGTGTTGTCCTAAGTTTTTAAACAAAACTCCTTATGAAAGATTTTTATTCGTAAAACAAAATCAATTGTGTTTTAATTTCTTAAAATCGGCTCATTCAGTTGTTGAATGCACCTCGACTTATAGTTGTAAGAAATGCAATGATCGCCATCATAGCTTATTACATTTACAGCGCAACAGAAATAGTTCTGGTTCAGGTCAAGGTCAATCTGAACCACAATCTCAAATTTCGTCAAATTCAACTATTATTGCTTCTACCTCTTTTGATAACCCTTTAGATAATTCGTCGTCAAATGTTAACGTTCATGCTGGAATTGTCCCAGAAAATAGCACCGTCTTACTTGCTACAGCTAAGGTTGGTGTATTAGATTCTGGAGGTCACATCCAGATTATTAGAGTTCTCTTAGATAGTGGCAGCCAGGCCAATTTCATGACTGAAAAGTGTTTTTATCGTCTAGGTTTAGATGGTCATAGATCTTCAATATTCATTCACGGAATTGGGGATATCTCATCCACGATTTCCAAAATCACTCATTGCAATATTCAATCGCTTTATCCGCCAAAAACCACATATCAAATAGAATCGTTTGTCATTCCCAAAATTTGTGATAATCTACCAAATTTTCACTTTCAGCCAAACCTGCCATACATTTCTTCCCTGCCGCTTGCAGATCCAAATTTTAATAGGCCAGGAAAAATTGATATGCTTCTCGGAGCAGAAGTGTTTTTAGCTTGTATGCAAAATGGTCGCAAATTGGGAAATTCGCACGAGCCAATTGCTCTGGAAACAGTTTTTGGATGGGTCCTTATGGGAAAACTTCAAGTTCCATGGTCATCTATTTATACTTTTTGTTCTTTATTATCGAAACCTATAGATCATTTTATTAGGAAGTTTTGGGAAATTGAAGAACTACCCTCGAAAATAATTTTGTCCTCTGATGAAAAACTTTGTGAGAAAATCTATGTTGAAACGGTCTCTCGGACCGAAAATGGTCGATATTCAGTAGCTCTTCCCTTTAAAGACTCTGAACCTGTTTTTTCGAATACTCGTTCTATGGCACTTCGTAGATTTTATAGTTTAGAAAATCGTTTAGTTAAAGATCCTTCAGTTTTTAAATCTTATTCTGACTTTATGCAAGATTACCTTGACTCTGGGCACATGTCATTAGTTTCTAATCAAGATACAGGTGGAAAAGTTTATTATATTCCTCACCATGCTGTTTTCAAACCTGATAGCACTACAGCTCATTTGATAATAGATCTTTAAACGACACCTTACTAATTAGTCCCAAGCTCCAAAAAGACATTGTTTCGATATTGTTAAATTTTCGTAGACATAGGTATGCCCTTACTTCGGACATTAAACAAATGTATAGGCAAATATTAGTTAAACCGGAACATAGGGATTACCAGAGACTCGTCTGGCGATTCAGTCCAAATGAACTAATAATTGATTACTGTATAAATAGAGTCGCTTTTGGAATTTCTGCAGCACCCTTTTTAGCCCTGCGAACCTTGGAGGAAGTAGCTATTGATGAGGGTTCCTTGTATCCTTTAGCATCAAAGGTTTTGAAAAATGATATTTTTGTGGATGACATTGTCACTGGTTGCGATTCGTTTAACGAAGCTCTTGAGGTGCAGGAGGAATTGGTCAAGTTACTTGCACTTGGTGGATTTGAGCTGAGAAAATGGGCAAGTAATGAGCCTAAATTATTGTCCCATCTTTCAGATGCAAAATTGGTTAATAGTTCGTTGTCGTTTGATTCAGAACAAATCTCCCATATTAAAATTTTGGGACTTCAATGGAATCCTTTATTAGATGTGTTTTTCTTTAAGGTTAATCTTTTGGAGAGAGATTGTACAAAACGTACAATTTTATCAGAATTAGCTAGAGTTTATGATCCCTTGGGTTTCCTTAGCCCTGTTACCTTTTTTACCAAACATCTTATGCAGCATTTGTGAACTTTAGGCTTGCATTGGGATGATCATCCACCATGTGATGTTTTAGAAAAGTGGTCAAAATACAAATCTGATTTGTCTAAGTTATCGTCAATAAGAATACCGCGTCATATTTTCGACAACTCTTTAGTATCGTATCAACTGCATGGATTTTTAGATGCATCGGAGAAGGGATATGCAGGCGTTGTTTATGTTCGTACGGTGAATGATAAGGGCTTAGTTAATACTTCTTTGGTTGTAGCCAAGTCTAAAGTATAACCTTTAAAACGAGTTACCCTTCCTAGACTAGAACTTTGTGGAGCAGTTCTTTTATCCGAGCTCTTAGTTTTTGTTGTTCGATTGTTTAACCATATAAAATTCGAAATATATGCTTGGTCAGATTCAACGGTAACTTTGTCATGGATAAAATCGTCTCCTCACAAATGGCAAACTTTTGTTAGTAATAAAGTAAGCAAAATACAGGAAAATGTAGCTCCATCTTGTTGGAAATATGTTCCTTCCGAAAAAAATCCCGCAGATTGTGCATCACGAGGTTTACTTCCTGCAGATCTGGTTGATCATGGACTGTGGTGGACTGGTCCCAGTTATCTCCTTTCTGATAAGAGTTCTTGGCCAGAATCGCCGCCCCAAACCATGGAATCCATTCTGTTTAAAGAAGAGAAGAAAGTCGCTCTTCTTAATGTGTCTCTTGATAGTTTTCCTCTTAATCTCTTAGATAGATTTTCTTCCTTGTCAAAAATTCAAAGTATATTTGCATATGTTTGTCGTTTTCTTCACAATTTTAGGAATTCAACTAAAGTTGGTGGACATCTCGTGGAAAATGAACTTTTTCATTCCCTGCTTTTAATAGTAAAGCATGTCCAGTCCATTGTTTTCGCCGATGAAATTCGTCTTCTCAAAACTAGAAAATTCCTTTCCAAACCATTTCGCAAATTAGCCCCCTTCTTGGATGACGGCGGTCTTCTAGGGTGGGCGGTCGCTTGACCCATGCCAATATTACATATGATCAGAAATTTCCTATTCTTTACCTTGTAAGCATCGACTTACTGAACTCATTATAGAGAAATTTCATAGAAAATATTTACATCCTGGGTTGCAAACTTTAGAATTTTTGATAAAACAACAGTTCTGGATAATTTCTTCGAAACGAGCAATTCGCTCTGTAGTGTCTCGTTGTTTAAATTGCTTCCGAGTTAATCCAAGGCCTGTTGAGCCTTTAATGGGACATCTTCCTTCTTATCGTTTAATTCAAATTAAACCCTTTAGCTGCTCAGGAGTGGATATGGCGGGTCCTTTTTCGATTATTCCTTGTAGACGCCGTGGTGCTAAGACACAAAAGGCGTATCTTTGTATCTTTGTTTGTACCGCTACCAAAGCTCTTCATTTGGAACTTACATCCGATTTATCAACTGAAAGTTTTTTGGCCGTTTATTGCACGTCGAGGTCGTTGTAATCACTTATTAAGTGACTGCGGAACTAATTTTCGCAAAGCTTATCGGAAACTCCTTCAGTATATGCAAGATGCTGCAAGAGAGGAAAACATTCGTTGGTCATTTAATCCTCCGTCTGCGCCTCATTTTGGTGGTTTGTGGGAGGCCGGAGTGAAGTCCGTCAAAACTCATCTGTTCCGTGTTATTGGGAGTCAAATTCTTACCTATGAGGAATTTTGCACCGTAATAACTCAAATAGAATCCATTCTTAATTCAAGGCCTTTGTGCAGCGTAAGTTCAGACCCTTCAGATTTATCGGTGCTTACACCAGGACATTTTTTGCTTTTAGAACCTGTAACTTCTGTTCCTACTTCTGATTTAACTAATTTAAATATAAATCGTTTGAGTCGATGGCAATTGCTGCAACAAATGAGCCAAGATTTTTGGAAGCGCTGGCACATCGAATATTTGCATAGTTTGCAACAACGTCTTAAATGGAATAAGATGGTTGATTCGATTAAACCAGGCAATATTGTTCTCATTAAAAATGATTGCGCGCCTCCATTACAGTGGCGATTAGGTCGCATAGTAGAGGTGCATAAGGGAAAGGGCGGAATTGGTCGGGTTTGTACCATAAAGACGACTTCTGGAACTTTTCAAAGGCCAATGGTCAAGTTATGTCCATTGCCATCAAATTAGTTAAGTAGTTAAAATAGTAAATATTTTGGTGGGCGGAATGTTCCGTACACGCATTTTTTATTTTTGTTTATTTTTAAATTAAGTGATTTTAAATCAATTATAGTTTTTTTTTTGTTATATTAATCAACTGCAAATAAGTCTCTTTTGATTAATTTTATTCGCGTATTGTTGGCCGCGACTGTACATAGTGGGTCCGATGCGAAATATGCCTCCCGGCCACGAAAAGGGCCAAAATCAGTACCGTACAAATAGTTCGATCGACAAGTACTCAATTTCCACGCGATTTTATTCGCATCGTCTCGTCCTCGGTACCATTAATCGAATTGTACCGTGTCGACAATTGAAGTAGATTGCACCTAGGTTCCAGCACAGCCACTTTGGGTAAGTTCGTTTGGACCCCTATTTCGTTTCGATTCATCTTTTAAAATATACAGTCCACTTTTAGCATTTTATAACACCATCCTTGTGGAATAAAAATTAAGTAAATTCTTTTTGTTTGTAAATAAAAACTTGTTTACAATTACTTTATTTGCTATGTCCTAATAAGCAATAGACATTTTACAGGGCGTCCAAACCTTAATTTGCACCTATTGGTTTTCAGTGATACTTAGTCGATAGCAGAGTTTCTCGGCAATACTTATGGTGCGGAGGCGTAATGAACAACGTTTCCCCACCTCTTATTATACAGGGTGTCCCAGATGTAATAAGACATAGAGCAACAGCAGATTTCTTAGGTCGAAATAGATTTACCGAACTTTGCCTTATCCGAGAGTTGATAATAACAAAGATAGGATGTCAAACTTTAATTTTTTCGTTTTTTTTTGTAATAATTCTTCTTAGTGGTTTTTTGAGGCGAGAAATTTGTCCATACTTTTGTTACAATAGAGGGCGCCAGTACGGCCTACCCAAAGATGGCATAATCTTTTTAGCTTAGTTTGTTGACCTGCTTATTAAAAAGAAGTTACTACAGTTCCCGCTGCGTCAAAAAGGTACACTTCATTTAGGTCTCTAGAAGCAACTGTTTTCGAGATAAACGCATGTTAAAGGAACCCGTAATTTTCCTACAAATTTTAGGCCAAAATTTGCAAATTAATAGTTTTTAACATGCTGACCAAAAGTCTCCACGGGCACAAAACCCAAAAACCCCTCTAACCCCCCAAAATCAGTCTTAAAAATCACTGGGGATTTGGAGACCTTTGAGGGTGATTTTGCGGGGGGTTAGAGGGGTTTTGGGGTTTTGTGCCCGTGGAGACTTTTGATCAGCATGTTAAAAACTATTACTTTGCAAAGTTTGTAAACAATTGGCCAAAACCCATTTTTCATAGGAAAATTGCGGGATCCTTTAAAGTGTGTTTATCTCGAAAATAGTCGCTTTTAGAGACCTAAATGAGGTATACGGTTTTCACGCAGCAGGAACTATAAAAGCTTTATTTTTTATATACGGGTCAATATACTAAGCTTAAAAAAGTTATGCTATCTTAAACAGATGGGGTAGGTCGTAGCTGGCGCCCCCTATTATCAACATCAAAAGTATCGACAAATTTGAATTTTTCGCCTCAAAAAACCACCAAATCCCCAATTTTGTACCGCTATGTCATTAAGTTAAGAAATTATTACAAAAAAAACGAAAATAAAATTAAAAGTTGGACATCAAGTATCTTCGTTATTATCAACTTTCGGATAAGGCAAGTTTACGTTAATTGCATTATTTCGACAGGACAAGGAATCTGCTGTTGCTCTGTGTCCCATTACTTTTGGGACACTCTGTATATAAGTAATTTAAGGCAAACAACCACTATTTTTTTTTAAGTATAAAAAGCAGATCCACTTGGTTAGTTTCGCTAATGTCGAACGTCTAAAGCCAAACTATCATTCCTAGTCTAAGGTTAAAAAAAGATCAGAAAAAAAC
>JAHBCN010023723.1:0-12437 GCA_019359885.1 Listronotus oregonensis | reverse complement strand
AGACTTGGCGCCGCCCGGAAGGTTAAAACTTTAATTTCCCTACTTTATTTAAATTTTTTTAAGCCGGTCTTAATCACCCAAGCTGCAGTGGGTTCACCGAAAAATTTAAATGAAGCTTTTTTTGTTTGTTAAAAATGGCGAGTAAACAAACGTTCTGCACCACACACTTTGTTTTTAAATCAATACGACGAATCGACGATTATATATTAAGCGCGGCCAGAAATTTCTCACCCATTTATTATGCCCGGGTTTTTCGCCCAAAAACTGGCAATGTTAATAGACACTTATAATCGCCACGATTAAAACTACTTAAAAGAACGAGGTAAAAAACTTGCACTGAAACACTGTGACATTTGACAACTGTCATCCTGTCATAATCGTTTAGGATGCCGACATTAAAAAATCATACTAGTTTATTATTGTGTTTTTGTTGTTAGTTACCAACAACATCATAGTACACATTATACCCGTGTGAGCATAAAGTGCACTTTACAGCCCACGCGGGCATTAAGTGCACTTTATGACTCGCCCGGGCATAAAGTCAAAAAAGATGTTAAAGTTAACGCCTTTTTAAAAGCCAGCCCTTTTAATACTCCATGGGAAAAACAAATAAACTTTTCTTTCGTTCTTTTTTTAGGTCGTAGAATACGATTCTTACTTTAGGATCATGTTCTATAGACCAAAAATGGGGAGAAAGGAAAGTTTCATGGGCTTTTCCACAGATTCTTAAAGAAGCTGGCTCCCAAAAAGGCGCTAACTTCACCGACATTAACTTATTAATAAATCTTTATTACTAAAATTACAAAATATAAAATTAAAAAAATATATTATTTAAAGATCTACATAATTTTATTTGGTCGAATTCACATAAACTGGCAATTCTGAAAAGATCCGGTGATAGTTGGATTATCTGCAGCTAACGTTGTTCATTCAGGCACATATTTCTGTGAGATAATGCCAGATCCGAAGGTATTTCTGCCAGCATTCCTAAAACCTCATTTTTAAAAATATACTGTCTTCTAAATATCCTTTAGCAACCGACGAACTCTTTCATCCACCATGGCGCTTCAACGGGGCAACCAACCTCTGCCAAAGAGTTGCCGTGTTCGCCCAGAAAGTGATCGTATATTTCTCAAAGACCCTCAAACCCAGCCTTTTTTCTGAAAAACCATGTGGCCGTGAACCATGTAGTCTCTTATTAGCTTCAAACTGTTTATTTCGTCTTCGTCGAAGATGGTAAAAACACGCTTTTATCGGTTTTTGTCTCTTCTAGATTTACCACAAAAACTGATTTTCTACCTTTTACGTGGGTAACTACTTTATTCAGGGGTTCTTGTCATCGGCATCCACCAAATACACCAAATATTAATGAAACTCTATTCATTCGGTGCCTCATGAATAAATTTAAAAACATCTTCTCTAGACAAGACTGGCGTCCTTTGACCCTTGCTTTAAATATTCAATTAACTTTGGTAATTGGCGATATTAATATTCTTATTTACGATTAAAATCTTCTTTACCATCGAATATTTGGACCATGAGGAACTCTGAGAAAATGTTACAGCGAGATCACCGACGTATCTAAGCGGCACAGTTTCATTAATAAGTTCTTTACAGTTTTCCGCCATCCAGTTCGGAAATTTTTCATATTCTCTGTCGTAGTCATCTCTCGATTTTTTCAGTAGCAAGTTTTATCTTTTTTTTCAATTTTGTCAGAAATTTTAAACTTTTCTGCATTTTGACCTTTTAAGTTTGACCCTAGCAAAATTTGATTTTCCTAGCAACGAGTATAAGCCAACAACTATAAAAAGAAAATGTTCCTAATATAAAATTTGTATTTTTTTAAAAATTTACTAGTATGACATAAAAGTTTATATACACTTTGGGTTATGATAGATTAATACCTGCAGTAGCAAGTAAAATTTTGCTATTTAATATTTTCGCAAAAAAACCATTTTAACGTTTCGTGAGGTATACATCGGGAAACAAAGAGACCTCTCGAAGTAAGAGTTAAAGAACACAAAAAACATACGGAACGAGGTGAAACGTCGAAGTCGGGGTATTGCCGAACACGCTTGGTCAAAACAATCACCGCATACAATGGTCGGAAGCAAAAACCATTCATAAAGAAACCCACTGGAAGAAGAAAATTTAAAGGAAGCTGCAATTATTGTAAACAACCAAAAATGTATTTAGCAAACCCTAGTGTAGAAAATTCCGAATATCTGGCTGCCGTTGCTGAACCCGTGAAAAGTCGGTCAAGCTTCCGGTAAGCAAGGATAGTATATAAGTCGTAGCTTTTAGGAATAGCTTTCAGTTATCCGAAAACGGTTGGAGATACATCACTAACCGAAACGTTGTGTAACAATTAACAAATAGAGGCAATGGAAGTCCAAGATTTTAGTGTTATTGAAAACATTTTAAATTGAGCAGTTATGAATAACTTATTCCAGGATATGTTATACAAGGTTTAAAAATCAAAATGTATTTTTTTTAGTTAGTTTATGGATTTATTTAAAGATTAAACTTACAAAAGTCCCGCTGTTATATAGTTATTTAAAACTGTTTTACAATCAGTTTAATACTTTCCGCAAACCAAACTTTTGACGCTTATGATTTACGGACCTTTCAAAATTTTGTTATTTAACTTTACTCGCTAACTAAAGATTGTAAAATTAATTTTAACTAGCTGATTCGTATAAAACTTTTAAAGTCATTATTCATTCAAAGCTGAAGAACTTTAAACTTCCTTATAAATTCTTAGTTAAGAGTGAAGTTGTTAAAATTAAAGTCAAAACTTGGTATGCACACACGTTTTACGTGAATATTTTCAATTGGGAATATTTAATTATTTATTAGCAAGTTCTTATCTAAAAATTATGTAAATCTTAATTATGCCTACACGATTATGTAACAAGGACTGATTATTGAATCGTTTTAAAGGGACCCATTTTGTTTATTAGTCTTAAAACAATTGATTTTGTATTACATTTTAGTGACAAAGCAATTAATTTAAATGAAATAAAAAAAATAAAAGTTTAAATTATCTTTCTTTATTAGAATATCAAGAAAAGTAAGTTGTGAGTTTTGTTATATTTCTAAGGTGAAACAAATAGTGGGTAATTGTGTGTTAATGTGTGTTAAAAAATCATTTAGACAATGTTTGTTATGTTGATAAATAGAAATAGTATGTCGAACATTGTCAATGTTCTTATACCAAAAAACCAATATTGGTTTACCTTAGAAAAAAAAACCTCTCAACTTTCTTTCATGATAAATAAAAAGATGTAAATAATTTTGAAACTAAAGTTTACAGAAAACCTACACATACAAACAGATACTTATTTTAACTCTAATCTCCAATGATGGTAAATAGAAGCTGAAAAAAGTTTTTTTGATAGAATTAAAATGTTTGTTCTGATCAAAGCAATAAAAACAAAAAAAATTAAAAGATTTTTTTTAGTTCAAAATAATTATCTTTTGATTTTGTAAAAAAAATTTTCTAAAATTTGAAAAACCCAAAATTTTTAAGACAAAATCAAAAAAAAGACCTATTACGAATCTATTTTTACCATATATTCCTAGCATATCAAATTAAATTTCACAAATAAGTAATAAATATAATATTCGTAATATACCAACACAAAAAAACTATAAGATTTCAAGTATCAAAAACAAAACCATACAATATAAACGAAAACACAAAAAATGTTATTTTTTAAGATCCCTTGTAAATGTAATAAGTTTTAATAGGTGTAACTTTCCCCCTGGGTAAACGCATAAAAAACAAAATTAAAAACACAGAATTCCCAAAAAAAAATCTGCCCGCATTTGATAACAAACATAATAAACCGGGAAAAGCTTCTAGTATTTTAGTAAAAAGGGAAAATTGTTCAAAAAAACGTCAAATAAAAGAAAGTGCATTAATATTATTAAATAAAGATAAATCTGTAGCATCAATATCTGTTAATTTTAATAATAAATGGTTACCTATGCTTGAGGCCAAAGTAATTTTAGGTAAGAATCAAGTAACACACCACATTCCCTTTTTTGTCTTTTTAAAAATTATAAATATATTATTTAAATAATCCTATATGGCATTTATGACAAAACGTTTTTAAATAATATAAAAGCTTCCGAATTTTTCTAACTTTTTAATACAAAATTTCTTTTAAAAATTTTTTTTAAATTTCCTTTTTTTTTATCTTTGCAACGGTGGCCGACTTGCCACTAAAACGTAGATGAGTGTTCTTAATTTTTTGCGTTTTTTGGAGGCGATCTGCAAGTTCATGGGGCTGAGCAGGCTTAGTTTGTTATACCCTGGAACGTGGACCTTTGGGCCCATTTTCTAAGAAATTGTAAGACGAGTAATCCTAAAGAAATCATACTGAAACATGAATCCGCTTTAAAACTATAGAACATATTTGGATTTTTTTAATATAATATTGCTAAAAGTAATATTGAATTTTAATCTAATTTAAAAATACTCCCAATTTTAAAAAAGTATAACATGTTCTCAAAAAAATATAAATTTTGACAGTAAGATAAGCAATAAAAAACCCTTAAAAAAATTAATCAAATTATGGGTTTTTAAAAATAAAGGGTATTATAAGGATAATAACGCTTGAGGTCGATGGTGTGTTTCGCGAGGGGCTTTGGCCCGAGGGATATACGTTGACCGAAAGCGTTATTATCCTTTAAAACCCTGGTTTCCTTCAACGTTTAATGTCCAAAATAAATATTCTTTATATGAGAAAAATTTAAATGAATTCTGAATGTATTAGTTTAAACCAAATCAAAATACTAGCATTTACCTGAAAAATTATTGAAACGTAATTGTGGTAACCACGGTTGTAAGTTATTTGTCAATAAGACAGAACATAAAAAATAATTTTGCGATTGAGGCATAAAAATGTAAGTAGTGGAAAATACCCATCTCCCCCAAGATATTTTTTGTGAAAAACTGCTAAAGCTGAGCATGCGCTTGTGCCAGAAAAAAGTAGGCGGAGTTACGAGAAAGAATATTTCCATTTTTAGGCCTGGCTGACGGAAAACTGCGTGGACCGTGTGGACGAAACCGTTTTGATGGTTTATTTTTAAGATTTGTCAGAGTCATATTCGCCAAATTTCCTTGGGACAAAGTTTTC
The DNA here is from genome assembly GCA_019359885.1 of Listronotus oregonensis. Lineage (NCBI taxonomy): Eukaryota > Metazoa > Arthropoda > Insecta > Coleoptera > Curculionidae > Listronotus > Listronotus oregonensis. The sequence continues at coordinate 7,290 of JAHBCN010023723.1, read as the reverse complement.
AGTGTTACGTAAAGAATTAATAGTTCATAAGAAGATAAAAAGTAATGAAAAGTTGATTTCTCTGCAACAGTTCCTAAAGCAACTTGGGAGAAATTATCAGCCTAAAAAGTCGAAGGTTTTGACTCGCGAACAAGTTACAACTTTTTTGAAAGAAGCGGCGACTGAAAAATTTTGGAGAAAAAAAGTTGCATTAGTGAAAAGGTGTATTCGGAACTTGTAAAAAAAGACGAGCTTGTAAAAAGGAAGTTTTCCGATGGGGTGATATGGGTCAGCATATATTTGACATTCCACAAAGTAAAAATGGGAAAACAAGGAGATTTTGGTTTTTGGGAAATAAAAATTTGAAATGTGCGCAACAAAGTTAATTCGGGACTATGTGTCTTTGCGATTTAAAAAAAGTGCACCTATTGATGGGTTTTTTTTGTGCTATCGTGATGAACGATGTACTGTGCAACCTATAGGTAAAAATACATTTGGAAATATACCCTTTAAGATTGCTACAAATTTGGGTTTACCTGATGCTAAGGCGTACACAGGTCATTGTTTAAAACGTACAGCGGCAACAATTCATTTTGATGGGAGGTAGTTCCGAGAGCGTAATGAGGTTAAGAGGCTGGAAGAGTTCTTCGGTGGCACGAGGGTACTTGGATGATAGTGAAAGCTCCAAATTGGCTAATGTTTCCCCTTGTAGTTAAAAAAGTATTACTTTAAGTAACACAGCAACTGCGGTGGGGTATGGAAATGTGGAATTTTCCGGTCACTTTGAAAATTGTACGTTTTACTTAAAAAATAATTTTTATTATGATAAGTATATTGTGTAAGTATGTTTGTATTTTCGTAATAAATGCTTAAATAAAGATAATTTATTGTTTATTTATTGGTAAATTGGACTTTGACATAATATTATTATTTGTCAAATAATATACCAGTCGGACATTAAGGATTTTAATGTCATATTGGACAGCAAGTGGTGCTGGGATTTATTATCAGAAGTTGTAGATGTTTGAGAAATACAAGAGCTAGGCTCTAACTTTATTTTGCTTTTGTTTATAGTAAACTCTTTTTTGCTTTGGTAATATGGAGTACGCATTATAACATACACATTAACAAAGCATAATTAGTTGAAAATTAATTTCTTAAAATAATGGCATTCAACGCCGATGGCTTACCTGAAGATGCTGCCCGCCACTTAAATCGTACCCTTTGCCGAACAATGTTATAGGTATGATTTATGCTTTATATCTAAACGTATTAGTCATTAAATAGACTTCCCTTTATCTTTATCTTAATTAAATTCCTATGTGCCTCCGAGAGAACTAAGAAATTACGTATTATTTAACATATTAAAAGAAATGAATTTAGGACGCAACACTCCATTGATCAGAGTGCAAATTGCATGTAATAATTATTATAAGAGTATCGAGGTGTTCTCCGCTACGTTGGCAACTTTCAAGTCAAATCTTAAACGATTTTTTGTAAAGGTAATTACAAAATCTGTATTATTTTTTACCTTTGTAAATTTTCATAAACCCAATAACATAATGTAAAAAGTGGATGGGATCCCCACTCTCTCCGGTAATAGCGAACATATATATGAAATGATCCGCTTTAATTTGTATGTGATACCTTTATAATTTTTAATGGAACCGACAAACAATACGACTTTTTTCATAATCATGTCAATTCAGTTAATAACTGCATTATATTTACTATCGAGAAAAAAACGGATGTCTACCTTTTCTAGACGTGCTAGTCAGTATCCCTAATACATATATTAATTAACACTTTTGTATACCAACAAACACGGAACAGTATCTTAATGTTTCAGCTCTCTTTTCTCTCTGTCACCCTTATATCTCTCTTCTCTCTTCTATCTTTCTCCCTTTTCTCTATCTTTCATGCTGACAAAAGCAATAGTTAGCTTTTTACCTTAACAATATAAAGAGTGTGTCCACCATCTATCTACCCTGTAGTATGTGAAATTGGCAGGACGTACATTGGAAACAAGTTGTCTTCTTAATGTAAGAATAACGAACCATAAATAACACCTCAGGGGCGGAAACATTAAAATCAAGGATTGCTGACCATGTTTTGTCCAACATATTATCAAGTAGTCGAAATCACGGGTTGTTCAAAAAAACCGCATTGGAAAACGTGCAAATTTAAGGAAGCAGTCTTTATTGGTCACAATTATAATACTTTCAGCAAAGCGAATGTGGAAATCCCCACTATTTAAAAACCATTCTTTAAGTTCGCCAATGTTGGAGTCACCGGTGAACAACCTTAGGCCGGCCGATACATACAACTTTTTAGTCGAGCAACTGTTGAGTCGAGTTGCGTGCTTGTCCAATATGACGAAAACAGTTTAGTCGCCAAGGGGGCGCATACAGTCAATTCAGTCGCTATCGATTTATGTACTTGTTTAATGCCGCAGGACGACTGTTCAGTTGAGCGTATGCACTCCCAAATGGCAATACTCATTGAACCGTCGCGATAGTTGCGCGACTGATTAATCACAAGGCGATCGATGTGGTTTTACGACTATTTAGTCGAACAACTATCTAGTTGCTAATATGCGCACCTACATACATTTCCCTATACTTTTAATGGGCTAAACATGGCTCGACTAAAAGTTGCATGGGCCGGCCTTTTCCTTGTATACTTTCAACCTAGTTTATAAAATCAGTAACCAAAAAAATAAAATAAGTGTCATCTCCGGAGATAATCAAAATTCAAAACTTCCTAACTGGCATATTGTAAGTCACATAAATTGACAACTTTTTTACTCCCCTATAACCATTTTTTTATCTTCTGTTGTTTTCGAGACACCAAAGTTGATGGTAAAATACCCTGTATATAAAAATAATGACCTAAAAAATTTAAATTAAAAAAATTCTATCTGTGAGAATTTTAAGGATTTAATCATATTATCAATGGAGGCAAAAAATCCTCCTAAATATTTGAGTTCACCAAGCTGAAAAAAAAAACCCAAACCTTTCTACGTGTTATAAATTTTCCGCGGACAATGCTGGTCTTTATTATTTTTTTTTTTAAGCTGTATGAATACAACATACCAAGTAATAATAAATTTACAAAGTATGTGAAGTATTTTGAAAATTTTAAAATTATTTTTTGTTTATTTCTTATAATTTAAAGAGAAAAAATACTATTGTACCGCAATTTTTAAAAAAAGATAAAAATAGTATATTACGTATTAAGTACAAAAAAGGGAGTTTTACTTGGCAAGTATGGTACGGTTAAATACGAGCGAAGCGAGGATTTAAATACCATACGAGTCAGTAAAATTACATTTCTGGCGAGGTTTGTATACTTTTCTTTAGCATTTTGTAGATAATGATTCATTTTGCATTATTTATTAAAATCAGTTAATAATATTAGTAACTGGAAAAATCTAAAAAGACATAGTTCACAGACATCTTAGTAATTTGGCAATCTAAACCTAAACAGGATGTAGTTTTTTGTTATTAACAATGGTTAACAGCATCCAAATAAACTCACTTTTGAAGAGCGATTTTTTAACAATAATTATCGAAATGGCTAATGAAAACGATTCTGTAGACAAATTAAATGCAGCCTAGGAAGCTTCTTCCAGTTTATTTTCAGTAAAATCTAAGAAAAGGTATGAGAAAGTGTAAAATATGTTCTGCAAGTGAAGAAACTCCAAGAGATTTAAAGGAATTAACAAAAACTTAATGCTTACCTATTTTTGCGAAAGGGTAGGCTATTTTATATTTTTAAAGTATTGTACATATAATAGGTAATAATTTTAAAGCACAATACAAATCAATAAAAATATAGATATTTCACAATATAAAAAGGTAAAAGTTTACTTAAAGCGCCAAAATGACAAATATGAACCTTAAATATCAAAAGTTTTGACAATGGAAAACGTCAAAAAGTTTCTAAATAAAGCTCCAGATGACAAGTTTCTGTTAATGAAACTAGTATTAATTTTTGGTGAATGGTGCATGTCAGCGTGCCAAATTATGCACTCCAACAACTGAAGATATATGAGATATACAAAGAAAAAACGTGTATTTGTTGTGGGCTTATAGACCAGGAAAATTACAGCAATTTAGGCAAAAATAAAACGATATTGCCAGCCAACTCAGATCGGGATGCGATTTTCGACATCTTACTCGGGAAAGCACCAGGAATCCATTGTATCTATGAGAGGGAGCTGGTTGACCCAAAGTACCTCTCGGGTGCATAAAGTGCATCCCCGAAATTGCATAATTTTTCCAAAAATATACTTAGTCGATAAAATAATGTAAAATAACGTAAAAATTACTCTCAGGGAGTTTTCAAGGGCGCTGATTTCAAATTTGACCTCGAAACACTCTTACGATACCGGGGGCGGCTCCGCGGGGGCAGAAAACTGTAAAGAACTTATTAATGAAACTGTGCTGCTTGGATACTTCGGTGATCTCGCTGTAACATTTTCTCAGAGTTCCTCATGGTCCAAATATTCGATGGTTAAGAAGACTTTAATGGCAAATAAGAATATTTATATCGCAAATTACCATAATTTAATTGAATATTTGAAGCAAGGGTCAAAAGGATACCAGCCAAAAAGTTTAAAGTCTTGTCTAGAGAAGATGTTTTAAAATTTATTCATGAGGCACAGGATGACACGTTTTAAATGAATAGAGTTACATTAATATTTGGTGTATTTGGTGAATATCGACAACAAGAACTAATAAATAAGCTACTAACCCACGTAAAAGTTGGAAAATCAGTTTACGTGGTAAATGTAGCAGAAAAAAACCGATAAAAAGCGTGTTTTTACCATTATCCACGAAGACGAAATGAACAGTTTGAAGCGAATAAGAAACTACATGTCTTAACGGACACATAATTGTTAAAAAAAAAGGGCTTTTTCTGACTTATAAACAAGGTCGCTGTACTATACAGCGAGTTGGAAAAAACACATTTGGAAAAATGCCGTTCATCATTGAAAAATATCTGGGTTTGACGACCCGAAAAATACGGTACTTCGGGTCGAACACCCAACTCTTTTAGACCGGGAAAATTACCTAAATATAAATCGAGAACCTCGGATGGGGATGCTTTTTCGACATCTTATGGGGCACCAGGAACCCATTGATCTATGAGGGGGTGGTTGCCCAAATCCTCTCGGGTGAAAAAAGTGCATCCCCGAAATTGCAAATTTTTTTCAAAAATATCATCGATAAAATAATTAAAATAACGAAAAATTACTCTCGGGGTTTTAAGGGCGCTGATTTAAAATTTTGCCCGAAACACCCCACGTCCGGGGGCGGCTCCGCGGGGGTGAATTTTTGCCAAATTGGACGAAATTTCCCCTCGAAAGGAACAAATCGGCCAAATTTTTCCCCCTGTGATTTTCGACCCCTATTCCCCAAAATTTTACTCGAAAAAACCCTACGATGCCCGGGGGTGGCTCCGCCGGGAAAAAATTTGGCCAAAAACCTCTAAACGATAGGTCCCAAAATCCCGGGGCAAAACACTTTTTAGGGTTTTCGGGGTTTTAAAACCCCGTTGGGGCAACTCACGACCGGGGGGTTCTGCGGGGTACTACCAAAAAATCCCTTTAAAGATAGGTCGCGAGTTTCCGGATCTCAAAAAAACTTTTGGGTTTTCGGTGGGTCTTCAAAATCTTTTGAAAAAAACCCCGACCGACGGGGGGGGCTCCGGGGGGGTTTTTTAAAAAAATCCCTTTTCCAAAGTCGAAATCGGGGCTAAAAAATCTTCTTGGGGTTTTCGGGGGGTGATTTAAATTCCTTGTTAAAACAACCCCCAAAACCCGGGGTGGTTTTTCCAAAATGGGCCCCCATCGTTAAAAAAGGGCAAAAAAACAAGGCTCAAACTCTTCTCGGGGTTTTCAGGGGCGCGATTCAAAACCCCTTGGAACAAACCCGACCGACAAAATGGGTCTGAAAAGGGGGTTTTGGCCCAAAAACATTTTAAAAAAAGGGCCCAGTCCGGGGCGTCAAAGCCCTTTCGGCTCCATTGGGAAACCCCTTAAAAACCCTACGATAAGGGGGGGGCTCCGGGATTGGTTTTGGGGAAAAAACCCCCCCGAACCCCCTCGTCTTGGGGGTTTTCTGGGGGGTAAATCCCCCAAAAAAACCCCATAGTAGCGACGCCCGGTTTTGGGCCCCAGTTGGGGTTTTTAAAACCCCCCTCGGGCTAGGGGGTTTTTTTCGGCGGTTTTTGGGGAAAAAACCCAAGCGCCCGGATTCTCGCGACTTATGGGTTGTTTTTGGCCCCAAAAACATCCCGGACCTCCTGGGGATTTTTTTAATTGCGGATTCAAAAACCCCCCAAAAATTTCTTTGGACTCTTTTTGCGACTTATGGGATTTTTCCACCCCCCGGCCCTCCCTGGTTTGGGTTTTCGGTTTTAATCAAAGCCCCGAAAACCTCGAAAAATATTTAATTTTAAAAAAATTCTTAATGGAAAATTTTGGCCCCAAAATTTAAATAACCCCCCCCGGGGATCTAAATGTTTCAAATAAATTTTTGCGCCCGGAACCCCCGGGGGAACTTTTTTACATTATTTTATCGACTTTTATCTCTATATTTTTAAAAAATTTCCCTCCCGAAACTTTGGTTTCCCTCTTTTAAAAAATTTTTTTGGGGATTCCCAAAAAAAGATGTCAAAACCCAATCCCCGGGTTTTGGGGCCCAAAATCAAATATTTGGTATTTTTTGTTTTTTTTTTAATGGGATAAAACTAAAATATTTTTATTAAAACTTAAAAAAATAAGCCCTATTAATTTTTTCCCGTTTTATATTGGAAATTTACGTAAACCCTTGGATCATTTTTAAAAATTTTTAAAAAATTCGAAAATTTTTAAAACCCTTTTCTTTTAATTACACCTCTTTTTTGGAAGCGTCTGCCACTTTTTTTTGCGGACGTGGGGGTATATTCGGTTCTCAAACGGCATGGGGGGAAAAAAAAGGATATGGAAAAAACTTTGGGAAAAAAATTTAAAAAAAATTTAAAAGGAATTTCAACTCCCCCGGGGCAACCCCAAAAAATTCTTTTATTAAAATTGTGGGAAATAAAAAAAAAAAAGTTTTCAACAATTTGGGATACGCGGGGGCAAAGGTTTTAACCCCTTTTTTTCACTTATTCTATAAACGTTTTTTTTTTTTTTAAAAATTTTGCATGTATGTGCATTCAAAAAACCCCTCAAAAACGGAATTTATGCATAAAAAATCTCGGTTTTGAATCCAATCATTTTGAACGACGCTCACGATTTCGGCGACGCAGAAATTCTGT
>JAHBCN010023722.1:0-12366 GCA_019359885.1 Listronotus oregonensis | reverse complement strand
AAATTGGAAATTTTTGGGGGAGTGCAGTCTTAGGGGAAAAAACTGGCCTAGGGTTAAAAAAAACCCTTTTTATTGTTTCGTCAAGCTTTCGTGTATATTTCATACTCATCCTCAGGACTCACTAAAAAAAACAGAAAAAACCGTGTTAGTAGACTAACAACTAACTATTCTATTTAAAAGTTCCTTACCAAAGTGGTTACAAATTGTAAAACAGCTCGAAGATGAACGGGAAAAAACCCATTCAAAAAAAACAACAGACAAAACACCATATTATTACCGTAAAAAACTAGGAAGGAAAACCCTTTTGGTTGTTTTTTGAAATAAAATAAAGGGTACTTTTCTACTTTTTTTCCAGCTTTTTCGTTGGAGAAACCACTCGAACACGGTTTTTTTGTCAAAAAGTAAGGTTAACCTGTCTTGGGGGACAAGGATAGAAGGATAACTGGTGGAGTTGTTGTAGAACAGAAAGGGATAGATGCGGGTTTTGGGTTGGAAGGTTAGAGTGAGATGGAGACATGGTTGACAGTTATTTCACCAAGAAAAGAATAATTAAAAAACGAGGCAATGGCAGTGCGTCTTTTCCCTTATACATTAGATTTTAGGTACCAGTGAATTACCGGGGTATTTTAGAAAAGTTGTCAATGGTTAGTTTTTAAATATATATATGAATGAAAATGCTATAATTTGAGAAAATTTTAAAAAAACCATTAAAGTCTGACAATTTACCCATTTAAAAATAAAAAAATTATTTAATTTAGTAAACATCATACAGAAACGAGATTTATTATTAATTTTATAAAAAAAAAAAAGGCAGCCAACAACCACTACTCATCGGGTGCTGGACGGTCAATCAACCAAATTTAAATTTTTATCTCTGTGTAACCCAAAGGAGAAAATTCATATTTTAAATTATTTTGGAAGGAATTTTAAAATAGAAAAAAGGGGTTGTTAGTCTACTAACACTAGTCTTTCTTTTTTTTTGTAGTGAGTCCTGAGGATGAGTATGAAATATACACGAAAGCTTGACGAAAAAAAAAAAGGGTTTTTCTTAACCTCAAACCCCCAGTTTTCCCATAAGACTGCACTCGCCAAAAATTTTCCCAATTTTTTTTCTTAACTAGACATCGTGATCTACCCTTTTTTCTTAACTTATATATATATATATATATATATATATATATATATATATATATATATATATATATATATATATATATATATATATATATATATATATATATATATATATATATATATATATATATATATATATATATATATATATATATATATATACAGCGTGTTTCCTAAACATTGGTAAAAATCTCGAGGAGTGATTCCTAAGGTATTTTTATGAAAAAACTTCCTATAAACATTTGTCGAAGAATGCTTCCCAATGAAGTTGCACCCCTTCGAAAAACATTTTTATCTCTCCCTATCTTTTCCACTAAAAGCTTTTCAAAAAAAATCATGAAATTATAAAATAAAAATACTGCCTAAGTATTTTTTAAATATTTAACCAGAAAGGCATTATCAAGCGCTTAAGGGGGTAAATAACAGGCATCCATGTAATAATCGATGTAAACTAAGAGTATCTTTTTTATCTAAAAAATCTTTGTTATTATTAAAATTTTAAAATTCAGAGCTTAAATTCTGATTCAGCATTTTGGAAATATTGAAAAAACCGTCTCCAGGGTGCCCTATTTGAAAGGCGCAGCTCCCTTAGGAAACATTTTTCGACAAATGTTTATATAAACTTTTTCCATGAAATTACCTCAGAAATCACCAATGTTCAAGAGGGGTTCCAAACAGCGAAGAGCAATTTTTAAACAAATTTTTATTGTTTTCAATGAAGACGGAGGTCACAAAAAAAAATTGTTAATTGATCCTACTTATTGAAAAATAAACATTAAAACTTGTTTTTAACGGGAATTCATTAATTTAAGTGTATAGAATACATCAAAATTGTTTAAAATTTTTTAATTATTTAATAAATACTAAAATAATATTTTTTGTGGCGTATTCACTTTGGAAGACGACGCGCGCATGCAGTAGCGGTCCCGCGGAGTCCTATTTTTCTAATTGAACATTGGTTCAATTAGAATTATAAATAATGGAGATAGAACACAGGAGTCCAACTTTCTTATTATTTTTTTTTCTTCTTTAAGGAGCTTTTTTTAATTTCCCAATTATTAATACTCTTGGAGTTACTAACAAAAAGCAAAAAGTCTTTTTTTCAACTTAATTTGTTAATATCTTTTGCAATTTTTCGCATGTTTAAAAATCCTTAAAAAAACTTTTTTCTCGACATCATTTCAAATTCAAAGAGCTATTGCTCATATTTTGAGGAGCTTTGTCACAAAATAACGCTTTTGAATTTTCATGAAGAACACTGATAAATAAAACTACTATGTTTTTTTTTACCACTAAAATATATTCACAATTATTGTTACTGCAGTTTCAACTCACAGAGTCATTTTCAAAAATTTCAGTAATCAAGAAATTAATTTACTTTCAAAAGGTCCAAAATTTTCACCCCATATAAATAGTAAAACTATTATGGATTCTATTATCTCGGAAAGTGCACTAGCACTCAATAAAATAAAAGATACAGAAAACACAGACATAACAACAGGAACCATCAAAAAACATATAAATTCCGCCAATTTACATTCTAATACTACAGATTCAAACATAGTTAAAAGCATAAATAACAAAACAAAAGACAATGATCTAATAATAACAAAAGCATTTAAGTCAAATGCAACAGTTATCATACCAAAAGTTGAATATATGAATAAAATAGAAGAATTTATTCAATCCGAAGATATAACAGAAACTAAAAGTGATCCTACAAAATATTTTCAAACAAAACTAAAACAAACTCTATCAAACACAACAGCAATTTTTTCAGAATACGACAAAAAAAGAATGATCAATATGAACCCCCAAGCTCCCAAACTATATGGACTTATAAAAAATCATAAACCGGGAAACCCTATTCGCCCAGTTGTATCATACATAAACAGCCCCACTAGAGAATTAAGTATTACCCTAAACTCAATGTTCAAACAACTAACCAATTTTAAACCAAAAATAGCTTAAACAACTCACTAGATCTTGTTCAAAAACTTAACAAAAAAACTCCTGATAATTCAATATTAGTTTCCTTTGACATAAAAAGCATGTTTTCTAATATACCAACAAACGAATGCTTAGTACTTATTGATGAAATTCTACAAAAATCCAATATTAATCCTATAATTGCTACCGAAATTCTATCCTCTTTTGAAACATGTTTGTCACAGACGTATTTTCAGTTTAATAATAAGTTCTACTTACAACACACAGGCCTACCAATGGGTTCGCCTCTTAGCCCCCTTTTGGCAGATATTTTCATGTCAGATATAGAAAATAAAATTCTTAGTTCAGATCTAGGCAAAAACCATATTCACTTTTGGTACAGATATGTTGACGATGTTCTCGCATGCTTTAAAGGTACAAACAGACAACTTCAGAATTTCTTACATTATATTAACAGTGTTCACCCAAAAATTCAATTCACTTTAGAAAAAGAAGACAACAATGAAATAAATTTCTGAGATCTAACCATATCCCAAGTAAATAATCAGTGCACTTTTAAAGTTTATAGAAAACCAACATTTACAGGTATTACTATACCCAATGACTCTTTCCACCCTATCCAACATAAACTCGCTGCATACAATTCAATGATACATAGAGCACTCTCTTTGCCTCTCTCTGAAGAAGAGCTACAGAGAGAACTTTGTACCATTGAAAATATTGCACAATCAAATAAATTCTCCAAACAAACCATAAAGAAATTAATAACCAAAAAACAAAAACGCTTAGCTTTTCAATTAATCTATCCAAAAATTAAGGATCAAGAAAATAACCAAAAATATGTATCCTTATCGTATTGCGGCATCCTATCAGAAAAAATAGCCAACACTCTATCCAAACACAATATTAAAGTTGCTTTTAAATCTCAGAACAATATATCGAATATTATTTATAACGCTAAAGATAAAACCAACAAATTTAATAAATAAGGAGTTTATAAGTTGAAATGTTCAGAATGTGATAACTTTTATATAGGACAAAGCGGTAGGAGCATAAAAACTCGCTATTTAGAACATTTTAGATCATATAGACTACAAAAAACAGACTCTACTTTTGCTAATCATTGTTTAGAACAAAAACACAAATTCCCTAATTTAAATAATATAGAAATATTACACTATTCAACCTAGGGCCATAAATTAAACTATCTTGAATCCCCAGAAATATAATACAAAGGCAATAAAAATAATAATGTACATCTGCTTAATGACCAAACCGAACTTGAATTTTCCCCGCTATTTACTGTCGCCAAACCATAATAAACTGTTAATTGCTCCGCCGCTTCCTAAGAATATATTTACCACTTAGAGGTATAAATTCACCTTATTTTTGTATTGATACTTTAGTCTGAAAAAAAATTTGTTTGAAAATGACTCTGTGAGTTGAAACTGCAGTAACAATAATGGTGAATATATTTTAGTGGTAAAAAAAACATAGTAGTTTTATTTATCAGTGTTCTTCATGATGATTAATTACCACATAGTAACGGCTAATAGCATCAAGCTTTTGAATTTGTTGACTAGACTAATAGGGAGAGTATTGCGTCCCTTACTTTAATAAACCGCACGCCGCTGATATTACTTGTTTTGCCGAATGGACCATATAAGGAATTTTTTCGTAGGCGCAGGATTAATTGTTGTGGATTTATGCAAGTCCACAATTTTATTGTTATGAACTTATTACCGCTGTCTGTGCTGAAGGTAAATCCAATTAACATGTTGATAAAAAATTAGGGACATAATTGCCATTAATTATTTATTAAAAATATTTGCATGAGGAAGCGAAATTAGTATTCAAGTACCGGAACTCTATTGGAGGAAACAAAAAATAAGCATACGAGACGAAATAATAGCACAATTTACCTTAAAAAATAAAATGAAAACAAATTTAAAAGCAAGCCACCAGTATCAATTTTAAGAAAGTAGTTCTGAGAAGTTAGCTTTTTCCTGTTTTCTACATAAAAAACCTATAAAAAATGACCCATTTTGTCTTTTAGGGTAAAAAATATTAATATAATTGTAATATATACCGGATGGTGCGTCGCCGAGCGGAACATAGGAAATCCCATGTAAATTTTAAGTGGGTTAATTATTGGCTCCCCTGTATATTTTACAGAAAAAATGTGAGATAACTTTTTGAAAAGACCAATCTGACAAAGCCTCGTGCCAAGTTTCAAAAAATTTTTAATAAGCAGATCTTAAATTATTCAATTAAATGTAATAGCAAAATTACCAAATTTTCGGTTCTGGTAAAACCAAACAGACACCAGCCACCAGCAAACAATTTGTTATAAGGCTTTGTCAAATCTGACGTACAGCTCAATACAAGAATTTTTTTTCGTTTCATCAATCTCACAACCATTACACTCAAAGTAAAAGACACGTTAACATTATTTTTTTGTATAAAACCTTTTATTTAATGTAACAATTAAGCTTAACTAATAACAATAATTACTATCGATCATTAAAAAATTATTTTATCATACAAGAATTTAATTAAACCAATAGCAGTGTCTGAAATATTTTTAATTTATTTTCCCATCAAGCCTATCTGGTCCAGTTCAACCATTAAATGTATTGTTAGTAAATTCGAGTCCAAAGCCATCGCAATAAATAATTGTAAATGTTTAACTCAGAAGATCGAAAATAGATCCAAAAAAAGAGAGAACTGAACTCTTAATATTTTAATAAGTGTGGAAAAACAAAATAAACTAAAATACAATAACTTTTTTAAAAGTAATAGAGAATTACATAAAAACATTAATTAATCAAATTTTCAAACAACCCCCCATTAACAGCTAAACAATGTTGCAACCGATCATAAAATTAATTTCTAACGTTGCTAAGTTGATATTGCGAAATTTTATTACATTCTAACAAAGTAGCGTTTTGTAGCTGGTTTAGATTCTCAAATTTTACACTTTTATAAATGACACTTTTTAAGTGACTCCACAGAAAGAAGTGATTCGGTGAAAGATCAGGTGACCTGGCTGGCCAAAGTATCCGGTACCGTGGACCAATAATATTGCCGTTAAAAGCATTTTCCAGGTACTCTCCAACCCTACGGGCATTATGGGCGGGGCAACCATCCATTTGGTACCAGATCATTTGATCGTCCCAAACATCTTCCAAGGCGGGTCCAATTTGATTTTGAAATATGTCCAAATAGGTTTCTGCGGTCAGGTTATAGTCCATAAAAAAGGGTCCAATGATATGGTGTCCGATAATTCCCACGAAAACATTTGTTTTTTTGGCGATATTCTGTCCGAGTATGAACAAAGCGATGTTCATTTTCTTGGCTCCAAAACCGGCAATTCTGAACATTTGGTTCATTGTTGAGGGTGAATGTACATTCATCGGTAAAACAAATATTTCTTAAAAAATCCCTATCGTTATTTGCTCTTTCCATCATTTTAAAACAAAATGCAATTCTTCGCTCTTCATCTCCTTCCTGCAGCTCTTGATGTTTTTCGAATTTATACGAATAATATTTGTGTTTTTTCAAAGTGTGCAATACCGTTGTATGATGTTTATTTACTTCTTGCCCAAGAACCCTCGTACTAACCATTTTGTTTTCCTCCACACTCAGTAGAATATTAAGATCTCTGATCTTTCTTTCTTCGGCTCTATTTTCGATATCCTGAGTTGAACATTTAAATATTTTGATGTATACATTGTTTTTACAATAGCTTAATATAACTAATCATATTTACTTGTTTGTTTTGGCACCGGTACTAGTAGTGTGGTCGGATGCAACCGGTACCTGTGCAGAACCAACTATTAAGTGGGGGGGTCCAGCTTTTGTGACGTAATATTTATAGAGGGGTCGCAAGGAGTGTGACGCGGTGTGACAGGGAGGGGAGGGGGTAAAAATTTGAAATTCAGCGTGACGTAGTTTTTGAATAGCCCCTAACCTTTGTCGAAATTTCCCATAAAAACCCTAGTCCACCCTGTACCATTACTCAACTTTACGATAAGTAACTCAAACTTCCCAACAACTTACAAAATCACCGTTAACTATCGCTATACGCCAAGTAGTTCTAAAGACAATATTACGAATTTACGACCTCTTTTATGTCTTCCTTGATCCATTGGACTGGCGATAATACACATTTCTGCCTCGTAAATGCATAGGAAAAAGGAGTGTCCCACACCACGCCAAACAATAATAAAATTATGTAAAACAAAATGTTTTATAACCATTTCAATGTGAAACTGGTTTTATGTTTTTATTATTATTCATTATTTTCACATTCTAATGGGCTGTTTGCATCTACAACTATATTGTAGTTACCTCTCTCGTGGAACGTATCGATTTATTATTTTTTCATATATATATATATATATATATATATATATATATATATATATATATATATATATATATATATATATATATATATATATATATATATAGTAAAATCCAAAATATTGGGGTATCGATCAATGGTAGGTGGGCTTAAAAAAGCTCTTTTCTACTACGCCAAACTTTCGGAAAAACTTTATTCCTTTTTCAAGGCTACAATACAGAGACATGTTTGTTAGAAAATAATTTTACTATAAGAAACTAAATATAAAGAAAAATAACTTATTTGTAATTTTTTAATATATAACTTACGGGCAAAGTGAGTTAGTTTTAAGCAATCTTAAAGAACTTTCGAATTTCCCTATTATTAGCATGATTTCAAGATACAACACATGTTTTTTATGCAGTCAACAAGCGTCAACCGACATTATGTCGTGTTATTTTTTGGTTAGAATATATCCATCATGGTTGCTTTACAATGATTTACTGAAAAAATTGTGGAGGCTTCCTCTCCACAATTTGTCAGGAATGGGGTTTTTTCAAACAATCAGTATACAATACGGAGCTAAACACAGTGAGGCTTCTAAAACAATGGGCTAATACAAATAAAAAACTAGCATCAGTAAACCTCATATGTATATGTTTATAATTTTAAAAATATTTTTTCCCTGCTTAAGTGTCTTTTTCTTCTTATTATTAAAAACATCTTAAATATCCTTTTTCTACGATCGTACGGAAAATAACGTTTTCGTATAATTTATCGTGAGGGCGCTGGGTTGCCAATATTCGAGGGATCGGTGCAGGCAGGAGGGAAATTTTACGCAGCACGCTTGGGTGAGCAGACTTTATTAAAATATCCTTAGACTTTGGTTATACTTTCTTGCACTAGTGCGGAAAAAATACTTTCCAAACTAAAATAAGTCAACGAATTTTTGCTATTAAAGTGCATATTTCTTTTAATTATTACAAACCACCGCCTTAATTGCTCCCTACCCAAGAGTTTAATTTTATCTAATGCCCCCGGGATAACAAAACGTAATAAAAGTCAAAAAGACAAGACCAGAAGTAATTTAAAATGCTGCAAACGAAACTGCTGCAATTAAACGGACCGGTTGCATTCTCAATTGAGGGATTAAACTCAAATTAAAGTAAGACTACTAATCCTGTAATTAGTCAGCATTAGGTTTGGGTCGCTTAATCTACTGCTATTGTTTTAGTATGACGTTCAATACGGGGGTTAAATAAAATGTAGTATTATGAGGTTTATTGCATAATTTTTGAGTTATTTTTTTTTGGAATTACCTTTTTATTTCGTAATTTTTAGTTTCCAGTAAAAACTGGAACATTTCTTTTGCTAATAGACAGTAATAGTTTTATTGTAAATATTTAAAAATTTTGTTGATGATTTTCTTAGATGCACTAGAATTTGACTAAAATTTTGAGATGTTTTTCCTTTGACATCACCCCCGTAGCTTGTACCACTAAGCCAGACCAATACACTTACGCGTATTATTAATAGTCCAGTAACTAAAGACCTGAAAGTACCCAAAGCTGAAAATAACTCTGTACAGTTTTCATTTGTGGCGCAATTTTTTGGTCCTCGCAGATGCTTTCGAGCGAGAAAAAGTTTACCCCGATTCCGACGTGGGAACCCGCTGAAAATGGCCCCCCAAAGTCCCAAAAATGAGTTTTCAGCGAATATCTGCCAAAATATGCGAATTAGAGAATTTTTGTTTAAAAAAAATGAAGATCACCTTGAAATATACAAAAATGGTCCTTACCATTTTTTTCCCAACACCAATATTTTTCGCAAAAACGGCAGTCGAAAAATTCATAACATTCCACACTGGATAGATGTCGTCGTCGTCGAGTCACTGGTGTGATGAATTTTCCTGATTTTTCAAAAATTATTGGACTTTAGTGAAAAGAAAAAAGTACATCAAGAAATAAGACAATCTTAGCTTTCAAATGATGTGCATTAAAAAGCATTTCAATAGAGGATTAGTTTTTGATTAAAGTTTATTCTACAGATTTTCTAGAACTGCGGAAACACCTTAAAAAGATGGTGAAGGAAATTTTCTGGGATGATTAAACACTTGCTAAGGTCTCATTATAAAAAAGAAATGTTAATAACAAACCATTTTTTTTAAATATCAATAAATTAATGAAATACTCCCAAAATATTGAGAAAAAACCGCTTTTTTTAATATTCTAGAAAAATCAGACCGGACCCAAACTCATATGCAATGATAAGTACGGGTTTTTCCATTCTGATAAACTTTGAATGATTAAAAAATGTACATTATTGCCTAATTCCCGCTTATAAGTGAATCCATTATTCTAGCAGTAGAGCGGCAACAGAAATCAGGGAACTTTTGGGTCCCGTTATCTCGAAAACTATCGTTTTTTAGAAAAAAAGTATAAGGACCATTTTTGTAGACTACAAGGCGATCTTTATTTTTTGTTTAAACAAAAATTCTCTAATTCGCATATTTTGGCAGATATAAGCGGGAAACCCTTTTTTTCGGGCCTTGAGGGGTTTTTCAGCCCTTTCCGACTTGTTAATGTCGATAAACTTTTTTGCTCGAAAGCATCCCCGAAATCCTAATAATTGCTCCACAAGGAAAAACTGTACAGATTTATTTACAGCTTTGTCCCTTCATTTATTGGACTATTATGAGGTTTACCTACCTAAACCAATTTGTCTCAAATTCAAAGTATAGGGAATCGATGTAAAAATCCTTAAAAAATGGATTACAGAAAAACAATGTATGTTTCAACATGTCATAGTAAGCCATACGACAATCCCCTTCAATTTTAAGGAAGCACTTTTAAATCACCCTGTACATTTTATACTACCCACATCAAACGATAATAAGCAGGATTATAAGTTATTTTATATTTATTACATCGATTTATTCTAATTATACGTAGGGATATACAATTATATCTGCCATAAATAACACTGTTTGTTTATCGTTTTCAACCGATATGTCATATTTTTAATGGGCGAGCTGAACCAGCATGAACCATTTATGGTACCGCGTATAAATGGTCTGAATTCAGTGCTTTTTTTCGTGTCTATAAATTAAAAGCGTTCGTTTATTCTTATTCGGTCAGTTACAGCGGTGTTTACTAACATGACCAGCATTAGGACTGCTCTAATTTGACATTTCTGGATTTAAAGTGACATTTAAACAATAAAGTATGTCAAAAAAGAATTATTTATGATATGAGTGCTAGAAGTGACATTTTATTATGTGAGAAGAGATGTTTGGAACAAGACGCCGAAGGCGGTATTGTGCTATTATTAAGTAATAACTAAGCACCAATAAGTAGATAGTACACTAAGTATGCTCAACTTACCACCCAAAAGTAGTTAGTGTACTTAGTAGCTAAACCTAGCATCCACGGTAAAAAGTAGAAAAAATAGTGATAGAAAGTTTAGTATACTGGGCAATAATGACCATAACTGTACTAAGTTTTATATATATATATATATATATATATATATATATATATATATATATATATATATATATATATATATATATATATATATATATATATATATATATATATATATATATATATATATATATATGCAACGGTACGTGCGTGAGATGTTTATATATGTATAGTTGTTTTTTTTTTTTTTTTTAAAGGTATTTTTATATAATATATAAATTATTTCCGATTTTACCACAATTGAATTTATTTATTTGTTTGTGGGGCGTTAACGCTGATTATATTACAATTTCTTTGGGAATGCTCCGACCTTTGAGAGCTTCCTCAGAGTAAGTTCTGTTTGTTTTATTTGGGCTTGTAAACATATATAAATAAAAGTCTAATATTAACTTAATTTAATTGTATTTTAACCTTTTTTTAAATAAATTCAATATAAATAAAATTAATGGTGTTTACTTATTTTAAATTATTGATTCATTATGAAAATATATCTGATTATATTTTTCTTTTGATAATAATGTTAATCACAAATCTTTATAATAACAATAATTTTTTTGCTTTATCAATAAAATTTAAATTTCGAAAAATTTTATTTTTTTTTTTTTTTTAAGATTAAATTTTAAGAAAAATTATTAAAGTAAACACTAATTTTATTTTCCTTACTTTAAATTAAATCAAAGGTTCAAAAGTTATTTAAGTCCTAAATGCGGCCCTGGTTTTTAGTCTCCTATCGGCAATTCAGTCTACTAACTAACAGTCATAACCACAAAATGTTTATACTATGTTACCATAATTCAGCTTACAAGAAATAATAAAAAGTAGTTCTTATTGAAATAAGATTTTCACAAAATCGACGATAATGTTCTTTAAGGCTTATTGAAACTGCAGACCCATTTAACGTCAGTCTGATATGGCTTGTTGTCGTTTTGTATTGTTTACCACGTGAAAGTTCAAGTCCCTTTTTTTTACGAAAATTGGTGTTATAGGCCTTTTGGGAACAAAATCGTGCTTCTTCAAGGTAAATTTACTTATTTATTACTAATACTTAATTTCAAATCACTTTACTTTGATAAACTTTACTTTAAATTAAAAAAAACTATGAAGGAATTGAATTTGTAAATCCCCGGTCAGCTTCTGGTATCATTTGACAGGTTTCGATTTTTTTTCTGACCTAGAGGACAGCAGATTAGTTTAACAAGCGAATTTTAAAAAGCCTGTTTTCGGGGGTTTTTGCTTTTATACCCCGTCAAACAAATGAATATTTTTCCCATCATGAATAAAATTCGACCTTTTCATGTCTATATTTAACTTAGAAAAATGGGGCCCGATCAATAAATTTTATAAATTTATATTTTATTATTATTTTATTCGTTTTTGTTAACTTTTGAGCGATTCTTACCCCACTCAGAATAAAGGAAATTTTATACCCTTTTTAATAATATAATACAA
>JAHBCN010023721.1:0-12418 GCA_019359885.1 Listronotus oregonensis | reverse complement strand
TATTTTTTTTTTTTTTATAAAAAATAATCTTTTAAAAAAAAAAATTTTTGTTAGCTGCAATGTTGGAATCTAGATATTAAAAGGTAATTTTTTCAAGATCTATTAAAGTAAAGTCTAGATGTTTACGGCAAGGCGACCGAAGGACCGATCTTTAAATTTTTAAAATATTTTTTACAACGTTTTATTTCATACTTTTTACCTTTTTTTTGATAAGTAAATTAAAGTTGAATATTCGGATAATAGGGGGTTAGATTTCAAAAAAGGAAATTAAAAAGTCGAGGAAACGAAGGAATCCCGAGGTTTTTTTTCATAAATATTTGAAGGGGGTTTTTTGCATTACTTCGTATGAACTTTTAAAACTTTGTAACAAATTTAATTAATGGAAAATAAAAAACCCCCCCTTTTTGTACAAAAAAAAAAGGGTTTTTTCGAAATGCAAAAAAAATTTGCAAAAAAAAATTTATAACTAGATAAATAATAAAACAAAAATGAGCCCAAATTTGTTAATCGGGGGTTTTGGGGGTCGCCGTATACAAATTTGACTTGGTAAGGGTTACGGACTACCTGCGGGGGTTTTAAGGATGGTGTAAACGTCGTCTTCTTTTTACGACAATTCCTTCTAAAAATAAAATTTTTTAACTCTTTTTTCAGGTCGCTAAAAAAAATATGCCAAAAGGGAAGATTTAGCGCCCGGGGGAGGGTTTTAAACGTCGTCTTCGGGGTTTTTTATGAAAAAACCCTCCTTTTACCCACCCCCATTTTTTTTTTTTGGGGGGTTTTTTAAGACCCTGACACGACTCGAATTAACAAGGGTCTATAGTCCTTGCTTTTGGGGGGTTTTTTCCCCTTTCCCCCTAATATAAAATTTTGTTCCGGGGGGTTTTTGACCCCCCAAATAATTTCGTTTTCACCCCCCCAAAAGTAAAGAAATTGGCGGGTTTATCGAAAAACCCAGAAGACGACGCTTATACCATTGTTGCCCCACCAGGTATTTCGTGGGCCCATTTTGTGTTTAAAGAAAAAACCCCCGAGTAAAAAAAGGGGGTTTTGGGGGAAAAAATTGTAAAACTAAAAAACCCTTCTCCCCTATGCAGGGGGCCCAAGGGATTGTACCTTTTGATAATTTCCATTCGTGTTCACCCCCCCAAAAAAAACTCCGGGAAAAAAATTTTTGGGCCTATTTTCATCTTTTTCCCTATTTAAAAAATTTTTTTTATAATTCAAATTTTTAAAATCCCTTTAAAAATCTTTTTTTTAATGCACAAAGACATTTTTCTACCCATTAAAAATTTTTTTCCCCAAAAAAGTTTTTTTATCCCAATCGAATAAAAAACCCATTCAAACCCATCTTACTGCACAAAAAATCCCTCGTGGGCCTTTTTTTTTTCCCTAAGTTTCCTCGACAAATAAACTTAATTTGGGGAAAAACAAAAATAACATATGTTGTTGTTTAGTTAGTTGGTTGCTTAAAAAAAATAGCTTGTTGATTATCTTCCTTGTTTTTTAGTTTACCCCCCCCCTTTTATTAATAATAAGAATAAAATATACCAAATTTTTTTTAAAAAAAATTCTGAACAGGGCAAATTTATCCCAATTTTCTGGAAGATAAGCCCGGTAAAGTTACTTTACCGGCCTAGTATATTGTTTTTTTCCCCAAACTGCAATTTTTATGTAGTTTTTGGGGGGGTCAGTATACAATAAAATAATAAATTCCCCCGGAATTATTATAGGCAGGGGGCCCCTTTTTTTAAAAACAAAGTTTTTTTTTGTTTGCGATTTTTTATTTCATTATTTATTACTTCTTTTAAATGCCAACTTTGATATAATGAAAAATCATGAGTGACTTTGTATAAATACTTGACACTAACCAGAACTTATTATTTTCACCTGAAAAAAATAAATAAAAATGTTACTTATTGTAGTTTTAGATAAAAAGTTGTCCGTGTTAGTATAAAAAGTACCATATTACATTTTGTTCTAATAAGAACAGAAAAAAAAATAAAAATAAGGAATGTATTAGGGTCAAATTTTCTAGAACCACCCTAAGAACCATATAATAGATTTCTTTTATTTTGATACATACCAAAAAAAAAGGGGAAGATGATTAAAAAAAAAATTTTTTTAGAAATACTATACAAAATTCAAAATTTTTAAAAAGAAAAAAAAAGAAAAACTCATTTTAAAATTATAACAAAATTTTATAATACATTGTAAATTTTTAATATGGAAAAATTTTATATTATTAACTTGTCTGACTTTTTTTGGGGAATCCCTTAAATTTTAAATTTAAATTTTTTTTTAAACATTTTTTAATCCATATATGAGTATACGGGGTTTAAAAAAAAAAAATAGTTCTAGTGGTAAGGAACCTAATTTTTTTTAAAAAACAAATCCCTTTTTTAATTCCCAAAACATTTTTACATGAGGGAAATTAAGTTTTTAATAAAAAAAAAAAATGTCTATTAAAACAAAAATTTTTTTTAAAAAAGGGGCTAAAAAAGTTTTTATTGACTTGTTGGCGGTAACCCAAAAAAAATTTTTTTTTCGTTCTGAATATTTTCCCCTATAGGTTCGCATTCACTGCATAAATAATTTTCAAATATAATATTTTTTGGGATACTTTTAAGGTAACTCAACGGGAAAAAAAACAGGGGGGTTAGATCTGGAGACCCTGCTGATCATTCTATTATTCCTCTTCTGACGGATCTATTTTTTGGGGGGAAAATTTGGTTGGTTCTTTCACAGAACTTTTTCTTCTGTCGGATCGTCTTTTTCCCCCTTTTTGTTTCCTTAAAAATATCCCCTGCTAGCTCTTCCCCTTTTTTTATGGATTATACCTGCCGACAGCAATAAAAAACGGGATCCCGGGGGTTTTAAAAAGGGGAAAATTAGGGACGGACTTTAATAATATAAAGATTTATAATTTATTGTTTATTTAGGAAAATCTAATGTTAAAATTGCTTTAAAAAAATTAAATATATGAAAACTTTAATAAATTTATAACTGCATTATCTATAATAATTACATTTTTAATCAAAATTAAAAAACAATTTGTTTCCCCTACCAAATCATAATTGAGATTACTTTAAAAAATTTATGTTGTTTGGAAAAAATGAAAGCCCCCTTTTTAAAAGTAGTGAATTTTTCCAGCTCTCAACTGGTATGTTAGAAAAATTTCATTTTTTATCAAATTTATAACACGGGGGTTTAAAAATAGGTGTAACATTTTTTTTGCTCTGATCTTTGATTTTACTTGGTTCCACAAATACTTATGGGGTTAAACATACAGTCATACAAAGGGGAAACCGTGAGACAGTATGCCCAGCCTGTTACCCAAAAAATCACATACTTTTGTTTTTTAATTGCATATGAATTTAGCATTTCCCAAAAAATTGCTTTTTTTTTAACAAATTAAGATAAATATCATTTTCTAAAAAAATATTCCGGGGTTTCAGTTTTTGAACTTGATAAACTGTTGTTTTTTGTGAACGGCTGTGGTAGCTTGCGTAATCCATGAAATCACTGTTGTTTGGAATTTTTTTAAAAAAAATTTTTTAAACCAGTTTTAAAAAAATTCTACACTCATCCTCGATAACCCCAACTAGCCCCAATATTTTTGCGAACCAAAGCAGTTTGGGACAAATCCGTCTTCTGAACCAGGTGTATTATGGTAATGCTTTTCCCTTTTTATTTGAAGGTCTTTCGTCTATTTTGACTGGAATCAACCCATTTTTGGATACTGTGTCGTTTATCGCCATTTTCATCAAGGTAAATTATGGATCTGTTTTCTAACCTATATCAATTTCTTGAAGGTAATTAAATCCCAAAAATGATTGTGCGTTCCCAAAACTACTTGTTTTTTTTCTTTTGCGGTATTTAAACCCTATTTTATAAACAACTCTAGGGGGGGTGGCCCAATATTTATTTGGGTTTTTCGTCTTCGTCTAGTTTTTTTTCAGTTTATCTAAGGTGGAAAACTTTTATAAAGACAATATATTTTCCTTATTAGAGATTAAAATGACTACTTTTTTTTCTTTTGTTCAATTCTTCACTAATAATAATCCCCTTATCTAATTGGTTTTTTTGTAAGTAGACGGTTTTTTTAAAGCTTCTTGTTTAATTAGACCTCTATGTTTAAAAGTTTCATAAAATTTTCCAACCGTTTTATCTAATGAGAAATGATTTCGACGCGACATAGTTATATTCTCGAAAAACCCTTTTTTTAAAACCCAGTAAAACGGTTATTGAACACTCCCACAAAAATTAAAAAATTTTATATGCCTAATGGTTAATACTAAAAATACCTGGCCCATCCCTTATGAACAAATGGGTTTCCCAAAACAATAGGAATAAAACCGTTACAGGTTTATTGGGTATGGTCCGTAAAAAGCCATAACGATATACTTTGAAAGTATACCATTCGAATTGTGGAGGTTAATAGTTATGAGCTTTAACCATTTTCTACAGAAGTCTAAGAAATCGCTTTCAGCTGTTATCTCCTCGTAGAAATAAATGAATTCTTTTTAAAATTTCAATGGTACATGTACTTTGTTATCAGTAGGGCCCGGATTTGGGAGCTTGTTCCCATACATTTTTTTTGTCTGGAAAACCTATTAAGGATATATTAAATATAAATAAATTTAAAAAATGTGAAATAAAAACCTAATAGGAGTGTTTTACAATTTAATTCATAACATGATATAATAACGTCTTTTAAAGTTGGTTTCGGTAAAATTGGTTCTTATGATTTAAAATATGTCCAATCTAAAAAAATCCGACATCCACGTAACCGAAAAATAAAAAAATTTTACAAGTCAGTTTATTTTGTAGTGCCTCAAAAATATGTTTTATTTCTAAAAACCGAAAAAATTTTTTACATACAATTTTAATTTGTCACCAATTTCATTGGAACAGATTTAAGCTTGTTTATATGATTTAAAAAAAAATGAAGGCACTAGGGGGGGATTTTGTTTTTTTAACTGTTCAATCACATTCGGAAGATATCCAAAATTTTAAAAAAAAATTTTTAAAATTTAAAAATTTAACATTTGGTGCATTTATCTTTTTACTTTTTCACATTTTAAACAACATCCCCTAAACTGTGATAACATTTTTTTTTCCCCATTATAATTTATTGTAATATGTTAATGCTGATAGCCATTCATATTTCCCCTTGTAATAGAAGGTTGTGGCGGTAATGCGACATTAGGACACATATCTTTAAATTTCCTGCCAGGTGGCTTAAGAAAACTTTTTTCCTCGATAACTAAAAAATCAATAAGTGGATAAAATTACATCATTTCGCCCTTCTTGGGGGATAAGCTGTTTTAAAACAAAAAACCCCTTTTCTGAAAAAGTGACTGACAGTAGTAAAGTAATACTTTCCAAAAGATTTTTTTTGTCTCACTATTGATTTTAGAAAGAAATTTACTGTTAATTAAAAAAAAGTTTTCAGGTTTTTAATAACAAAGGTGCAACTAAAATATTAGTAAAATATCTTTCCTTATATCAGGGGTTTTATAGACACTAAACATACTTTTTTTTCCCCATTATTCGTATTTTTGTTCATAGTTTTTTTAAAAGGACCTTATCAACATAGTTTTTTGCAGAGTTGATTTTGGTACTTTTCTTGCTAGTATTTTTTAAAAAAAAACCTCGGGCCCCAAAATTAATTTAATTAAGAAGAATATCAGCTGCAATAAAAGTTTAAAAATCCATACAGAAGTCTGCGTTTGATCATAATGTTTTCGTTCTGTAGATTTGGATGCCCCCGGGGGAAATTTGCATATTTTCTAAATGTTTAAACCTTTAACATATCGCTTTTTTATATGGTTTTGTACAAATAAATTAACCAAATCCAAATGCATCATTTTTTTTAACCAGTCAATGAGCCTGATTTGAAAACCAAGGGTAGGTCAATGCGGATGTTGCGCGCCAAAAATTTTGTTCATTAATTTCCAAAAAACAGGCAGGTTCGCTGTCGCGAAAAAAGTCTATCAATGCTTATCCGTTACATATGAGCGGCGAAGTTTTGCAGAACAAAGAGTCATTTATTCTTGTCGGTGTTACTTTTAAGAATAACATTAACTGGCAGAAACACATTACATCCATATCTTTAGCAGCTTTAAAAAAGCTTGAATTCCTCTTTCGAGACAAAAAGTATATTTTTCCAATCTGTATACCCTTTATGTATTTCAAATTAGACCTTCTTAAGAATTTTGTTCGTATGTCTGTGGAATGGCGTCTCCTACAACTCATTCAGAGAAGAGCTGTTCTTATAAATAATCCCACGCTCACATAAAAGCTTCGCCCTCTTGCCCACCGACGAGCTGTAGGGAATCTGTCGCTCTTCTTTAGGTATTTTCACGGCTTCTGCTCAGAGGAGTTCCAGTATAATACCTCCTCTGGCAGCTCCCAACGGAGCAACACTTGGTGCAACTTTTATGCACCTTTTTACAGTTTAACTAGAGGGCCCTGAACTTCCTGCTTTCGTATTTCCCCATCGCTAGAGTGACCAGAATATGGAAACTGCTACCCGCAAAAGGTTTCCCTTCTTATTCCAGTCTCCAAATATTTAAGTCCCCTGTGAACAAACTCCCTCTCACCACACTAAAGACACCCACGGTATGTTAGTGCTTGGACCACAGCCTTTGTGGACTGACAAAGATAAAAAAAACACGTCTTTTACTATCAAATAAAAAAGTAGAATATGGAAGGAGCCACTCCAACTTCATTTTTTTAACTTGCACTCATTATTTATTTCCCGGCGACTTACACCTGTTTAAATATAACAAATTATTTTGGCACAAATATAATATGATTTACCCTTCGATTTACCCTATGTAACGGAACTGGTTTTTACGACTTCACAACAAATAGGCCCGGAGAGTTTTCGTACTGCACTTGGAGAGTTGCATTTCCATCAACAAAACTATGTTTGTGGGGTTAATTGCATAAATATGAACCCTAATAGAGGTGCAATCAAATATCTGTACATTTATAATGACAAAAAGTATATTTTAATTTTAATTTATTTCATATAATTTATATAAAAGCATTATAAAATATCATAGTTTAATTCTTTTGTTGTTGCAAAAACTCCTCTAATTTTTTTACCATTGCCACGGCTTTTGTATTATTCCACAAGAAATCACACCGAATAAAAATATCAAAATAAAAATCATAAATACCAAAGGAAGTTGAGTTATTTATTGCATTATTATTTGGTATATTCTATATCATTTTAAGCTCGAAATTGTGATGGTTTTTTATCGATGTCCGGTCCCTAGTTATCAGTTATCATTGTTCATTGCAGATTGCCTCTGTTTTTCTATTTCGCTTACTGTACCATAAATTATTGGAGGTAAATTTGGATATTTCTCTCTAAATAATTGAACAACTTTCAATTGGGTTCTAGATCTATCTCCGTCCTACCATCATAATTATTTTAATACGATGAGCTTCTTTTAAGTGCCGTTTTTTAGACTTTTTAAAACCCAATTATTCTCATTAAAATTCTTTTTTACCAGCAAGCCAGTGAACGACACTGTCAACACCTTTTAAACAAGCCTAATTACACCTTTTTCAATTTTAATGCAAATTTAATTTCCCTTATATAAAAAATGGTATGGAATGAAAAAGTGAAACTTGGCAGAAATATGCATTTTTAGATGTAGGTACTTTAAGAAAATGAACACAAAAGTGATGTTGCTATTTGAAACCTGACTATTAGAACTATTTTTTGATTACCACCATATTCTCACACTATACAGGGTGTCCCAGAATATGTGGGCAATCTCTCGAAATTTAATAGAAAACCCAAAAATATTATGACAAGTTCCCATAAACGACCCTGAAAATAGTTTTTTTTTAATAACTTTTAAAATAATAGGCGTCATTTATTGTTTTTTTAATATGATAGTTATTAGCTAACTCTTCTTAAAATGAACCCATTAAATCATATTTGGCTTATTTAGTTTGTCAGGGACGGACTAGCTCTGACACAATAATAGCAATTTTTTACACCCTGTATGATAAAGGCTCAACAATATTATTTTTGGATAGCTTTAACCTTAATCTAAAAAAAATGTATTTTTAATGACATCGATAAAATCAACTGTTTACGAGAAATAAAAGATCATGGCATGCATGTACTCTGTATTAAAAAGAATTTTTTAGTGTACCATATATTTTTTTTAATTGACAAAATAGGCAGGTCAAATTCTGTACGAACGCCACTGGTGAAAATAAAAAAAATGTAGAATCCCATTTAAAGAAGAAAAGGCCAGGAGCGTCATACCAAAAGAGTCCGCGATTAAGCCTTTCTCTCTCTACGCCCCGCCCATTCGTTGTTAAACTTGGAACAGAGCGACGAGAACGGGAATAATTTTAAAGTGAGAGAGAACAACGCATGCTGATGGGGTTGGCCTTTTTAAAATTTAAATCGGTTTAGTACACTAAAAAATGCTTCTTGAAAATAATATGTCGCCAAATTTCATTAAAATATCTAAAGTGCTATTACAGATATTAATAATAAATGATTTATTTTTTAAAATGTTACCACCCTGTCCCTCAAAAGTTAAGACGTTTAGAACATACGTTCTTATGAAGTTTTCTTCTTAAAATTGACCCAAAAATTGCCTTCTTAAATATTGACATACAATTAGAAAACACCCTTTATAATGTAAAAAAAAACCCAAACATATTTTATTTCTCGTAAACAGTTGATTTTATCGAAGACAATCAGGAATACCTTTTTTTTAGTTTAAGGTTAAAGCTATCCAAAAATAATATTGTTGAGCCTTTATCATACAAGGTGTTAAAAAAATTGCTATTATTGTGTCAGAGCTAGTCCGTCCCTGGCAAACCAAATAAGCCAAATATGATTTAATGGGTTTATTTTAAGAAGACTTAGCTAGTAGCCATCATATTAAAAGAACAATAAATTACGCTTAGTATTTTAAAAGTTAAAAAAAAAACTATTTCCATTGTCGTCCGTTATGTACCTGTATCTCCGTAGGGAAGGCTTGTAGGAAAAAAGTTTATGGGAACTAGTCATAATATTTTTGGGTTTTCTATTAGATTTCGAGAGATTGCCCACATATTCTGGGACACCCTGTATTTAACTTCTGCCTTTATAATTTTAACATAACCATTGTTTTATATGATATTTCATGTTTTGTGGCTCAAACCTAATAGTATTATACTCACTAAAGGTCCGAAACCAGTGGCTCCATTTTTGGGGGTTAAAAATTTAAGTAAAACTAATAAATCTTATAATTTCACAAAAACAGAATCGGAAGACACCTATTCACGTTACCATCGTGGTACTACGGAACACTAATAATTTAGCAGATAAAATTATTTTCAAGTTCATTTTTAATGATTATGAGTAATAAGTAGTTTTTTACCAATCATCCAGTTTTAATTATTTTATGGAATATTTTAAAAATAATATTTCAGCTAATTATTACCTTTTTATAATTTGAATTTAAGCCAAATATATCCTATTATTATTAAAATACAGGCTGCCCGAAAAGAAAGATGACAAGTTTTAAGTAGTAATTAATTATCCAACGTGGGCTAACTACCCAACCGCTGTGTTCACACATCGTCGTTTGTGGTTGGGCCCAGTAGGATCTTTTGGAACATGCGCTAGGGTTGCCGGTTATCGGCAACTCTTGTTGCCACCGTATGGACCGGAATCCGAAGCTAAGATGAACACAAGGCTTAACTCAAGGTGTTAGCATACCGTGCTGATGAGTGTATGACATCCTGTGCCTTAAACAGGTGTCTTCAACGGTGCCTCTGAGATACAGGGCGACCTCTCAGAGAATCTAGCCTTACCGCGGTAATGCGGGGCTCTGCTGTGGTGGACTATTACTTCCCTAGCTCCAAACAGAAAGCGGACAGAACCGCTTTCATAGGAAAAAAGTGACAAAGGTGCGCTGAACGAAACGGATAAATCCGTTTCGAGAGGTGCCACTCAAGGTCACAAGCAGACAAAGGTGCGCCGACCGAAACGGGTGAATCCGTTTCGAAAGGTGCCCCCGAAGTCACCGGCGCCTGTTTTACGGGGAAGGGCTAATCCATCCCGAACAAACAGGTGCTTAGGAAGGGTTTCCTTAATATAATCCATCTGGTTCCTGTAACAAGGACCTTGTAGCTACCCAAGTCACTAGTCCGGGAGTGGCGGGCATAATGTATCTAATCGTCTGCTCGTCATACTCTCCAGAAGACAGGGACACCAGAACACATTGTGCTCGTGTCCGGTAGTGACACGAGTAAGAGGAGATGTAAGAACTCTCTCCCAATCTGGTATCGGATTCATTAGAAGTCCGATCCTATTGGGAGAAATATAAAAAGGTGTGAGCCACAATAGACCGAGCGGTCGCATTGGAGGGCGTAAAAAGTCCACTCACTTTAAACCTACCTACCTACCTACGAGGGCTAAACAGCCATTTTGTGGCTTTCCTCCTATTAAAAAAAATGTAATATAGTCATTTGGTGAATTTTTCCCGTAGAAAAGTACTAACTAACCAGAACACTACTTAAAATGACTTGAATTTAAGCAAAAGTGACAATTTTCTCTAACGTTTTTACTGGTGCGTTTTTCAAAGCGTCTCATTTTTTTCAATACGATTCAATTATTTTTTAATAAAAGGGATTTTATATTTTAGCAACAACATAATTTATTTAGTTTACCTGAGAAATTTGCCTTTTAAATTTGAAAATAAAAGAGCTAAAAACATACACAAGAAATGCCCAAACACAAAAAGTTAATAGTCTGTCAAACTCTAGCGTTTATTACTAGTTTTTAATACAAATTGGTGGTGAACATTACATTACATATCATTTAATTAATTCTATTGTTAATAAAAACGAATACCAAATCCTTTTAAGTGTAAGGTGCCTCAAAAAATGAGACGCCTTCAAAAACGAGGCAATAAATATGGTGCTCCATTAAAAAAATATAATAGTAAAAAAAATACTTAAGGGGTTACAGCCCTTTATGATACTGTTTAAACAGTGTAGTTTTTATTTATTATCTTAAGATTTATTTAAAATAAAAGTTGAGGTTATAGGTATAGGTAACTTTTTAAAAATACTTGTTGACCTAAGATGTTACCAGTGGAGTGGAAACCAGTGGGTAACTGCGCATATATGCTCCCATTTTCTTAGCCTTGTGTTTATTTTCTTGTCAACAAATATTTTTTATCGGATACTGTAGTCGAAATATTAATTTAAATAACTAAAGTAACAAGTGTTTGCTGGTGTTCTCGAGAAACGATTTCTCCCATAACACTTGTGTATTAATAAGTTTATGCGAAACTGAAAATAAATAACTCTTTTCATAAACGTTATTAAGTTTGTTAAATCATTTTTTATTTTTGGAAAATGTATAATTAAAAAAGAGATGGTAATAAATGTAATTTTAATTTAAATTCAAAAAAATATATAGACGGAAACTTTTAGGTAACTAATAAAGTTAACTCAAATAGAGTGAGAATACTATTTTTTTATTTTTGGGACAGCCCGCAAAGGCTTATAATGGGTGATTTAAAAGTAGTATCACAGGAAAATATGTATGTGGTATTATCTATAAAAGATCTCCATTACTATAAGTGATAGTTTTTCATGAGACACCACAATTTTTTAGTGTTTACTGTTTTGCTTTTCATGATATACAAGCTTACCTATCACATACTTTTTGATTTTGGAAAAAAAAAATAAAAAACTTACTTAGGCCCTTAGTATATTAAAAAGTATATATAGGGTAATTGGCAGCTACTGCTACCAGGAACCATTGTTGTTTTCATTTGTCACCTTTATGACGAATCGTCGAAAATAACAGTAGCAATTTTATAAAAAATAAATCCGAATTAGTTCCAATGTATTAATTGCTACTTAATACCGAAATGCAATATTTATATTACTTAACAAAACGTATATTGCAAACATACAATACAAAAGATCTGATCAACAAAACTATAGTATGTTGAAAAGTTTGGAATATGCCAATATCCCTTATTGTTATAGATTCTTTTATTTTATTTATTTTTCATTAAAGTAAACGGTATTTTGTTACAAATTTTATGCGTTATACATATTTATTTTTCAAATTAGAATAACGCAGAAATAACGAAAAACTTTTCGGTTTAATAATCAGAAGGCAACAGTAGATAAAATTCCAAAATTAATACACAAAGCAAATAACGTTTATTTTTTTTGGGAAACTAACAGTCAGTATATTCTGCATGGGCCTCTATGCCATGCTTGAAGTCGATTGGGTATGCTGTCGATGAGATAGTCTAGCTCTAGCTGCTCTTGCGGAACACTCTTCCATTTTTCCCGAGTAAAATCTTTTAATTATCTTAACGTTACAGAAGGCTTATTTCATTTTTTAATGCGTCTTTTT
>JAHBCN010023720.1:0-12394 GCA_019359885.1 Listronotus oregonensis | reverse complement strand
ATAACAATATAGTACAAAGTTCCTAAATGTTTTTTCAAAATTGGGTGGTTTATCAGTAGTTTACTCTACCATTTAGTAATGGCCAATCGAGTAGCTAATATTAGAGAAAATTCCGACTATGTTTAAAAAAAATTGTAGGCTTTTAAGCCATAACAAGGTTTTTATCCTTTGTATAAGGAAAATAAAGTATCTATGACACTGCAAATACAGCTTTTTTGCCAACCTGCGATATAAAATTAATTAATGAAGCAATTATGTCAGTAACCAAAAGTTTTGGGGCAAATATTTTACAAAGTTTTCTTTTTCCAGGTGCAACTAGGAGGAAAAAATAGAACAGAATGTGGATATTAAAAATATATGTACATACAGTTGATTTTTAATAAACAGTTATAAATTATGTAGGTAATTTTTATACCTAATTTTAGACCTTTTTATTTTTTTTTTAATATTACTCATATTAACACATCACAAATATTTAAGACTTTTTATATAGTAAATTAAGAAAGATAAACATTACCATATGAACATTTTTATATATGAACTATTATACTTTGTGTAGATTTAGAAAATAAGCTTTCCCTATTAACTAGTCTGTACACAAATTTGGGGAATATGAAAGGAGAGTTGTAGACATCAGATATTTTTATGAATAAATTTTTCTTTATAGTTCATATCAGCATTTTTTTATTGGGGATAGTCAGTTGTCACTGGTTGTATCTTGGAAACTATTGTATCATCCATATTTTTTCAGTAGCATCTTTAATAAAAGAGTGGACGCAACATTTACTTTTATACATAAAAATGCTAAAACTTTGAGGTACCCAATTTTTTAATATTTTTAATTAAATAATTTCTTGAGGTTTTAATAAACGATAGGGTATTATACAGTTTTAGTTTTACAAAACGTAAACACAAAGAGTATTTAATCAAATCTTTTTTATTTGAACAGCATACCTTTTAAAAAATATCTTTCACTTTGTCAGTGCTTTTTTGCATAAAAGTAAATTTTTGCCCACTCTAGAAGTTAAGCAGAAAATAATATATGCGGAAAGGAGTGAAAAATCGTTTTAGTAATTTCCGTGATTGATTAATTTGATATCAACATTTTTATAAAAAGTGTGCCCTTTTTAATATACTTGGTATCGTGCGCCTCCTAGTGGTAAAGTTGCCAACCTAATACGTTTAGTGGCTTAAAGCCATCTTCTTTATACTAATTCTTATTTTAAAGCTGTACATTAAATCGTTAGCATAATACGATTTACGACCATACTTAATTAAACATTATGTATTATTATCATAAACCACACATTAAGGATCCAAAAGATCTTTTAGTTTTAACTAAATAATGGAAATATTACAAAACAGTAGTTTGTTTATAATCAACATAACAAAACCGTCTATTTAAATCCTTAGAAAATCCTCTTTATAACGTAAGTTATATAACGTGGATGTTTCAAGATGATTAAAGTAACAAAGGAACAAGAAAACATAAATGTAACGTAATAAGGATGATTTTTTGCTTAGTGGGAATTATCTGGTTGGGGTTTTTACTTTTAAATTGTAATTTTTTACTTTAAATTCACCAATATTTTTAGTATGTTTATAAACAATGTTCTATTTAGGTATAGACTAATCCATTTGACAAAAAATTATGGCGGGGTCACGAAAAGCCGGGTGTAAAATTTGAAAGTGCTTTCAGATAGCGCGGAAAAAGTGGAAATGCAGATGTGCATTTATTTTAAAATCTGTTATAAAATGAAGCCAAAAAAAAATAAAAACCAGTTTTCAAAATTTCTCGGATATCTCCGGAAGTACTCAAAATTTTAGAAGTTTCTAAACGTTGTTAGTCACATAAATGCGCCACTTTATCCCGATTTAATCATCTTCGTATCTCCTATAGTTTTTGAGATCCGAATGGTGAGGGTTGAATTTGAATTACCCTATATTACCTCTATTTTATTTTGGCGCATTGCAGTTTAGTCGAAAGCGATTTTATCTTTTAATTAAAAAAAAAAATAACAGTTTTTTTTATTTATTATTAGTTATTATTATTGTAATTTTGTTAGAATATTTATTTTTTAATATAAGAAGCCATGGATTACGTCATTGAAACGCACATTTAAAGATATTAAAAATGTTTTTTTCTTAGTTTATTCAATTTATTTAAATAGGAAAAGATTGGTTTGTCCATTTTTGACATGCCTTATGTGATTAAGCACTGGAAGAAAAAAAAGAAATTTACTAGAGATTTGGTAACAGATTTTTAATTAAATTTAACCACGATTAAAATAAATAATTTTAAAGGGGTACTTAATACTATTTATTTTAACGGTTTATTAACGTGCAGGCGATACATAGAAAAAATAATTTTTGAAAAAGTTTCGGAAAGGTTTCTATATGACCAAGGTTTAGCTATGAGAAATCGCAATGATCTTTATTTTTAACAAGACAAGACTTTCTTGTGAGCTTAAAAAGCTGCAAATTTGTCGGATAGAATATTTCCAAATAGTTGGATTGGAACATGCTGTAGCCACCAACTTTACCAGACCAAACTTAGATGAATTTTTACTTTAGGAAGGACCATAAAGACGAAATTTACCAAAGAAGATACACATAAAAGCACAGAAGAGTCACGATTTCATATTCGGTGCTTTATTACAAGAGGGTTATTGCAAAAGCTTTGAACCCCATTTTAAAAAACGCATAGAATATTTTTTTAATCGAAAAATTGTTGTTCAGTTTTCTCGCCAGTAAGAAATTTGCTGTAAATATCACTTAAACTAGAGTACAAAATTACGGCTTTTTACTAAAATTTTGGGCTTATTACAAAATACATACCACCTAAATATGTGAGACCAGCATTTTTTTGTAAAACAATTATGTAGCAAATTGTAAGCAACTGTTTTGTTTTTGTTTTATTCCAATTATTTTCAAAATAAAGCGTGGATCATTTCGCCGATAATAAAGTCAAAATAAAAAGTATTTTTTTACTAGAGGTAAAATTTAATCAAATTGCGAGTTTACTGAAGCTATTTTTAAAACTATAATCAAATAAAAAATATATTTAAATTATTTCCATAACTTCGAAAACATTTTTTACAGACGTTTTCGTTAAAACCTACCTTACGCGTAGGTGTTTATAATTTGGCAAAACGCACATCTTTAAATACCCAACAACTCTAATATTTTTTAAATTATTTTTTAAGGTGATCAGGGTCACCTTAAAAAAATTATCAACACGTAAAATATGAACCAACTTAAAAGATATGTCAAATATTTTTAAATGTCTTTTTCTTATTTATAGAAACAATATTTTAAATCATCCAATAAGCAATTAAAAAAAAATACGTAAGACGTCATTTGTTTTTGTGGGATATTTTATTTTCCAAATATTACTCCCTTCCACTTAATGGTAAAAAATGATATTTTTAGATTTTGTAATTACAAGAGGAAATTAATAATAAAAATTTACAATTGATGTATCATTAATTCTTACACTGACTAATTTTGTAGAGATTATAAAATATGACTTATAGAGGTTGCACATTAATCTAAAATTTCCCAAAGTAAGGAAATCCTTATTATATATAAACATTGTTTGTTTGTTTTGTCATCTTATAGGAACCAAAATTAATAAATCATTATTTATTTTTAAATATACAGGGTGTCCTGATAACCTTTTCACCCTTCATCGCATAGCTTTCGGAAAAAAAAATATTTATAGTAAAATCGACCTCGAGAAAATGCTGCAAATTATTTTCATGTTTCTAGTTCTGCCTCTAGAGGGCGTAAAACTAAGAACAAAATTAAAAACACGGATTATTTAAAAATATGCCATATTAACTTATGTCGTTGATAGTTTTCTCACAAACTATGTAAAATAGGAAAACTTTTTTCTTTTAACCGTTTTTTCTTAACCTGTCAAATATGGGGAGGGAGGAGAAGCGAATATACATTAAAAAAATTGAATACCTTTGTTTCGGCATAACCGATTTTAATAAACTAGATTTCGTTTGAAAGAACTTTTACCACGGCTTAAGATAAAATATTGGTATAATAAATTTATTTTTTGTGTTATCTCCAGAGACTGATTTGTGTCAAAGTTATAAATTTTGTCATTTTTTTCGAAAAATTTAAATACAATGGTATTATTATTATACACCTATTAAAAAGAACAAAAAAAAGTAAAGAAATTGGTGAAAACCGCAATTCGATATCTTAATTAATTCTCGAGTTATTGCCGAAAAACTCGTATCTTTTCCTATTTTAAGCTGTCAGATAAACAACGTGGCGTTTTTATCGAGAATGCCATGACAATAAAAATCATTTGTTTCTCTGCGAATATTAAATAATATCAATAATATCCTTATTATTTCTTATTATCAGTTTAATAACAGCATTCGTAATTACACGGCTCGTGGATAATAATAGCTGATTATTATCTACGGGCTTTGGCTAATTTTATCTTCATTGTGCTGGAATAGGATGCACATTTCCAGTTCCTCTTAAACGGGTTGTCAAACGTCCGAACACTTTTTTATTGTGAATGCCATATTTCGTAATACCTTATGGCATATTGTCTCGCCGCAATAGAGGCATTTAAATTTTATTTCGTATGCCTCGGTGGTGGAATAAGACATAATTTAAAATTACTTAATAACCACTAACATCACTAGTACTAATAATAAAATGATCAGGTTTGACAAACAATGCACTTGTCATTTTTTGACGTCCTTTTTTCTGGGATTTTTGACGTCTCGGCATTCTCGATTAAAACGCCGCGTTGTTTATCTGACAGCTTAAAATAGGAAAGGATATGAGTAATGCAGTTTTTTGGCAATAACTCGAGAATTAATTGAGATATCGATATGCGGTTTTCACCAGTTTCTTTACTTTTTTATGCTCTTTTAAATGAACTTATAATAATAATACCATTGTATTTAAATTTTTCGAAAAAAATAAAAATCTATAACTTTGACACAAATGAATCTCTGGGGATAAAACAAAAAAATAAATTTATTATACCAATATTTTATCTTAAGCCCTGGTAAAAGCTCTTTCAAACGAAATTTAGTTTATCAAAATCGGTTAAGCCGGAACAAAGTTATTCAATTTTTTTCAAATGTACATTCGCTCTTCCCCCTCCCTATATTTGACAGGTTGGAGAAAAACGCTAAAAAGAAAAAAGTTTCCTTATTTTACATAGTTTGTAAGTAAACTAGCAACGACATAAGTTAATATGGCATATTTTTAAATAATCCGTGTTTTTAATTTTGTTCTTAGTTTTACGCCCTTTAGCGGTAGAATTAGAAACTCGAAATTAATTTCCAACATTTTCTCTAGGCCGATTTTACTATAAATATTTTTTTCCGAAAGCTATGCGATAAAGGGTTCTCGAGATATCACCGGAGGACGAGCTTATCAGGACACCCTGTATGCGTATATAATATCATAAGAGAAAATTTTTGTCGGCAAAATATTTTAAGTTTGTTGCTTGGCAATTTTATAAATGACATTTACAACAAAACCACGAGCCGTCAGGCAAGTGGTTTTGTAAGAAATGTTGTGAACGAAATTGTCATAAAAGCCCGAAACTTAAATGAAACAAGAGAAATATTTTGCCTATAAAATGTTTTCTCGAATGATATTCGACAAGACTATTTCACGAGAAAAGAGCCAAATTTTAGCTAGAGAACACAGTGTTTATTATCAGACTTGTCAGACAGATAATAGTTTATTTTTCTTTAACATAATAAAATTTTGTCGCTGAGAAACCATCATGTTATTTTTGTCCAGGTAAGTGCAGGTAAGAATTTTGCCAGTAGAGAACAGGTTGTTGCTACATTTTGCCAGTGTAAAACACTCTAGTAAAATAGTCGGTCACAAATATGTGTTAATTTTACATCACATTTAAACATAACCGACGGCAATTAAAAGCTTTTTAAATCCCCTTTTCGCTGTTTTTTAAAATTTTTTTAAAAAAAAAATTTTAAATTTAAGGGTCTTTTTTCCTCCGGGGGGTGGTTAATTATAAATAAAAGTTTTTTTACCAAACTGAAGGATTTTATTCCTTACTCATTTTTAAGAGAGAAAGTGATATAAATTAGGTCTCAAAAAATGGAAAAAACTTTTTTTCTAAATAACTGAACGACGCAAATAAGTATGACGTTAAAACTTGGTTACCATTTATATTTTTTTAATGAGGAATATTTTAAGCTTAAAATTGTTTGTGTCATTTTGCCAGTGGCATGCACAGAGATAACGCCCGAGATTTAATTATATATACGTTCCTTTTTTTCAATCTGACAAGATTTTCTGATTAAGCAATTAAAACTTAAAGGTAACTCCAAAATTTGAGTTTCTTTAAAAAAATTGTCTTCACCAAAATGAAAGCTAATAAAAAACATAACAAATGTTTTTTTAAAAAAAAAATTTAGGTTAAATCGAAAGTGACTTATAGCTACTTAAAAGTATATATTTTTTTTGGTGAGTACTCGTACGCAAGTATTTCAGAATTTTTAAAAGTACATGCAAATGCCTTTTAAATGAGCTCCAAATTAAGTAGGGTTAAATTTAAACTAAGCTAGTTATGATAAAAATAAGACAGGGCACTCAAATTTTTAAGAAAAAGTGAAAAATAAAACCCATTTCAGCAAAATTGAAATTTAAAGAATTCTCTAAAATTTACTTTATTTAAGTGTGGGTAATAAGCTTAAGAAGTTTTCAAAAATGGAAATTTTCAAATTTATCTGTGGATGTAGGTATTTTATTTTTATAATAACTCTAAAATTTAGATTTGAAAAAATGACAAAAACAAATTTGTTTTTAACAAATATTTTATTTTTTCCTTATTTCTGCAGGATAAAAAACAACCGAGATATCATGGTTAGAAGTTAAAATTTTATTATGAGGATCGTCTGACCCGATCTTTTTGCCCTTAACTTTAAAAATAAAGAGTTTTAAAAAGTCAAGATGTCTATGATCTTATATCCCTTGAAATTACCTTTAAAATGGTTTTTGGATGGATTTGATAACATAAAAATTAACGGAGTTTTCGTAAAAAAACTAATCGCAATTTTTTGCAAATCCACCTGCACCAGATGAACTATTTAAAATTATTTTTTGCAACTGCAAAAAAAGGCTGTGGTGCCTCTTGCGGTTGCCGGGAAGAATTGGACTATTTTGTAATGCAACATAATATGGAACATGCAGCGGTGACAAATGTCAGAATTGTCCTCCCATTGACCATGAAAAAGAGGTTTATTCTGATAATAGTTCTGATGAAGAATAGTTTTAAAATTTTCATTAATTAGGCTTTGATAATTTGTATCCATTGCATTTGAAAAAAAAAATGAAAACTTTTGTTTAATTATATATTGTAATCACTTAAATCTATTCAAGCTGCTAAAAAATATTCTTTTATTAATTTTATGATAGGATAGGAGATTCAAAGAACTCGGAGAAATAGTCTATTTTTACCTTGAGTGATTGTACTATTGTAGATTTTACACTAAAAGGATGTCAAAATAATTAAAAAACTTATAAAACTACACATAAAAACTGGTAAATAATATACAGGTATAGCACTCCAAATAAAAGCGGAAAACAAAACGCGGATAAATCACTAAAATTTTGAAATCTCTTTATAAAGATGATAATCTACCATGTTACCCAGTGTTATCTTCAAGCGGGCATAATTTAATAAATAACAAAAGCGCAAACTATCAATATTAGATTCTCTAATTAGATTGAAAGAGTGAAATACTACAGATATATCACATTTCTATATTCAAGAAAGTTTTTACGTAGACTACTGAAAAAGGTTTAAAAAAAAACAAAATAACGCATTTAACAAAAAAAAAATGGAACATACCACTAAAATCCTTTGGCCTGAAGCTTTTTAATCTACTTACATTAGACGTAGTGTAAATAATAAATAGCATCTTGCGCGACACGCAAAATTCGCCTTTAGGAACAAATTCTCAATTTTTTAAAGCTTCATCAAATGATGTTTAAAATGGCACTCACTTTCAATCTTTTTTTAGATTACATCCAACGAAACCTTATCTTATATTCTAAAATTAACGGAGTTACATTTTAACACATGCTGGTATTAGGGAATAAGCCTCGCAATAATAGAGGCAAATGAAATATCAACCCCTGTTGTTTGTATAAGAGATCAGGACTTTAATGTGAAGGGTTCTTTCTTCAGATCTTTGAGAGGACCAGCAGTTGATGACGGTATATTTATATTCTCGAAACTGTGAAGGATCGTAAGTTTTTTACACAAAAATTTAATTAAATGTATAAAACAAAAAAATGTTTAAAAGGATATATTTGCATGACGGCGACATTAATAAACTATAAGATACCTAATTAATAAATAGTAAAAATAAATAAAGATAAAGTTGATGGAAGCCCAGTAACTCAGTTTATACATACAAAACGAATATATATGTAACCTATTTAATTTATTAAAGCAGAATAGTAAATATGTATTTTTTTAAATGTATATTTAAAAATAAGCATCTAAAACAAAATAAATTATTAACATCAATAAATTAGTATATTTCATTACCAGTACAGAAATGACGATTTTTCAATGCGCGCGTGACAAATTCTCGTGTGAGGCGCTGCCGAACACGGGAAGTCATGCAAGAACGGAAAAATCCATTTTATACTTAGGTACCTGAAAACAACATAAACAAAAAACATCGCAAAAAATGATTTAAGAAAATTGCGATTATTTATTTTTATTTTTAAAACAGTAAAACAAATTAACAAAAAAATTACAAGCTAATTTAATTTAAGAAAATTAATTTTGATTAATGGTTATATTTATTGTACAATTCGTATTATTGTTGAAGCTCAATCCCTTTTGTATTTCTTTTTGTTGAACTAAAGATGTTGAAGCGGAGTGTTCGTGTAT
The DNA here is from genome assembly GCA_019359885.1 of Listronotus oregonensis. Lineage (NCBI taxonomy): Eukaryota > Metazoa > Arthropoda > Insecta > Coleoptera > Curculionidae > Listronotus > Listronotus oregonensis. The sequence continues at coordinate 3,465 of JAHBCN010023720.1, read as the reverse complement.
GTTTTGGTTCTCTTGATTGACTGTTACAGATTTTGTAGTTTCCAAGTTCAAGGCCTAAACAACTTTTGGGATACTTCAATTTTTCTTCGTATGGACTCCTTAATATATTCTTCTGCTACATTGAAAGAAAGCCATCCTCCGTGTCAAGTGAGCAAATCACCGCCGCTTTCTAGCATGGTGGCCGATGAACGCCTTAGCCTATGTCCGGTATATTCTTTGTGATTTTTTAGTTTTAAGTATTTTGCAACAAGTTTTGAAATACCACTGATAGTATGGCACCCAACGTGTTGAGCGTAACATCTTTGGTTTCGGTATGCAACAAATAATCTTCTACTCTCCATATTTTTAGGGCGGAGATCTGCGTATTTACGGTAAAGTGTACAGGGATTGAATTTGCAATTTTCATTGGCAATGGTAAAACTTCTTGACCCGTGAGTTTTTCCATTTCGTAAGAACACGACAAGGAAACGCCCATTATCATCCACATCGTCTAAACTCAAACGTATTAAATCATCTCTGCGGCATGCGCCAAAGATGCCAAACACTAAAATTACTTTTGCTAGTAGATATTGTCCATCTAAAGCTTCACATAAAAATTTGGTTACTTGTTCTGATGTAAGAACCTTTGATTTCTTTGGTACATATCTTACAGCTTGTCGTTTCAAAAAGCGATAGTTTTTAGATATTGGTTGTGAGTATTTTTTTATTGCCAAACAACTCTTTAACATGGAGAATCGACTCCATAAGGTGGATGACTTCATAGATTTGGCTTTTTCAGAAAAATAAACTAAGAGAATATCGTCACTCACAATTTTGATTCTTTTCTGAGTCCCCATTCGGTAAAAATGTGATATTCATGTTAATATCTCAACCTGGGTTTTACTGAAATAAATTGCACTCACTTCTGCCGCTTTTTGTAATAAAATGGGGAAAACGGATTTTCTTCCCCAAAACTGAAATTTATTTTTTTTAAAATGGCATAAATTTCCTGAAAAAAATAAAATATGTCTTAATAAATAAATCTTTTATGAACAGTTTCCGGATGGATTTTTTTATAAGCGCACGGAAAGAGGGGTGGAAAAAAAATTCCTGCCTTTCTGAAAATTCTATTTTTACTGTATTTTTATAAAATTTTTCTACAACCTCATAAAAATTTTATTTTTAATGCATCTGTCAGTGTCTAAATGTCATTTTTTGACACTGGTGTTAAAGGGAGTTCAGCACTTGTGCTAAAAGTGATTTACTTTAAAAGATAAAAAATTTCAGAAACGTAATCTTATCATCAAAATAAAAGATCGCATGTAAACTCATTGTTTGTGACTTTTTAAACAATAATTCAAAAGTAGTTTTAGGGGCTTCTTTGTTTTTTCCCCCGGGAAAAAATTCATTTTTATCACTATTACAAACAAAATTTCGATTATTTGACGTTACTTGTCAACAAAAAAGAAACAACAAAAACGTTTTTTTTCCTAAGCAACTTATTACTAGTAAATTAGATGAAATCAGAATTTAAAAATATTAATAATGTCGCATCGGTAAAAAATATTATGTGGATATTTCTAATGTTTTGTAGAGATACCTCCGCCTTCAGCGTCGTGTTCCCTTCTCACAAAATAAAATGTCACTTTTAGCACTTATATCATAAATAACTATTAAAATTAATGTGTGACTATATAAAATTTATTAAATTAGCTTTTACCTGTGACTGAAAGAATCTGACACTTTAGATTAACTTAATAGGTATACAGATCAACTATAGTATAGTATTTAACAACGTGGCAAAGATTCTTTATAGATAATATATGAATTATGTCATTCTTAAATAACAAATTAAATTAAATATTGTAGAAAAACCTACAACTAAAGTAGAATTAAAGGGTGTCCAAATTTTTATGAACCTAAAATATTTACTTTCAAAAATTTTTGCTGCCGTAATTTACTTTTTTGCGTATTTATTAGAATATTTATTATTTTCATTCTTGTAAAAAAATAAAATTTATCATTTAACAGAAATAAAACTTCTTTTATAAGTTGCAAAGGAACTTGTTTCCTTTTCAATCGTTTTCATGATAACGCGATTAATTTTGAACAACAGACGAGCAACTAAATGTAAATAAATTATCCGAGAGAGAGATAGCTGTTATGCTTTCTTTGTCTGTCTCCAAGGAAAGCGAACGCAGATGGCGCCCGAGGCGGATCCTCGGCATTGCCCGCCAAATTCAAATTACTAATTCTATTCTTTTCCTTGTTTTATTAAAAGGAGGTGGGTAAAGATCAACCATTTTTCACCCTTCAAAATCGAGAAAATTTTAAGTTTCGATTTAGGCAATTTTTTTACATTTATATTAAGTTGAAGTATATTTCTATAATAAATTGATAACAAAATATATAGTATTAAGAAAAAATCCTTCAAACTTAGCACATTTATTTTTTATTCATTTTAAGTGCCCTCTTTTTAATTCGAAAAATTTATTTAGACACTTGATGAGCCAAAATAAATTACCGATAATAAGTATTTTTAAGTTTACTTGTTCCAGTATTAAAAATACTTAATTAATTTTTATTATTGTGACGTAAAAATTGAATATTGAAAATTCAATAAACATGTCATTTGAAAGTTTTTCTTGATACTTGCTATTTTATTTTTTTATCTATTTATTGTAAATGTAAATACAGATACTTAAACTTAATATAAATAATTATAATAATATTACCTAAACCGCGACTTTCAATTTTCACGATTTTGATGGGAAAAATGGTCGATCTTTACCCACATCCTCAGAGGTTCAATGAAAAAACTACTTCTACATTTATTTGGTTTTTAATACATTTTTTACAGACAATGAAATTAAATATAAGAAAAAAATACAGGTAGTCATAATTCATCCAATTTACACATAAAGATAATCATTATATGTTGTAACTGATTAAATGAAACCAACAAATAATTTATTTGAGTGCACCGATGCTGCTTTTGATTATTATTTCTGAGACAGCCATTTTTTCATAAATGAAACAAAAAAAAAAAGTGGCATAAATTTAAATTATGACAAATAATAATAGTATATTCTTTATTAACAGTTAAATTAATTTACAAATTAACATTACCGAAACATTACAAAAAACAACAATAAAAATGTAGTATATTTACAATTAGGCCAACACACATTTAATATGATAAAGCATAAGGATAATGATACTGCCCATGAATCCAACTAATTGCTGTATAATAATTTATTTTAAATGTGTTTGCGATGTAGATGGTGTCTTCAATGGACATGGGAACAGGATCTCTTGGAGCTTATAGGATATTAAACCAAATATGCCCTCTAGCAATGCCATACATATTCTTCTGTTTTTCAGAGATTCGCCGGTACACTTGAATCCCAATTTTTCTTTGCCAAATTCTAGATCTAGAAAAAAAAAGAAAATTTAATGAGTACCAAGAAATGTTTATTAATAATT
>JAHBCN010023719.1:0-12405 GCA_019359885.1 Listronotus oregonensis | reverse complement strand
AGAATTTTAAATGGTTTATACAATGTACTTAGTAGTGTTTTTAATCAGTTAATATCTAACATTTTATATAAACATGTTTAGTTACGCAACAGAAGCGTATGCTCCTATAGGTAAGTTTATTTAAGTAAAAATGCCTGTTTTGTGACAATTGAATCTATCGCCCCTTGGTTTTTGGACAACAGTTTTATAAAACAAGGGTTTAAATACTTACTAGGCTTGGATAACACTATCACATCCCCACTGTTGTAAAATGTCTTCAACTCCCATTATTTAATCGTACAAACACCCAAAACAAAAACACGTGCAACGGGACTAGAACAGTCCGATTAAATTTCGCTATACCTTCACCTTGATCTATAATCACAAGAAAACGGGCAAACCAAGCACCGCCAGTGTCCGGCGCCAATCGGGGTACATGTAGGTGGATTTTCTAGAAATGAAAATTTCCGAATTTCAAAATTTTATATTTAGATTATATTGCAAATATATTCTCAAATTGAGCAATCCAAATGTTTCAAATTGAACATACAGGACGCGTTCTTTAAATGATCTGTCATTTTAATTGTAAATGACCAGTTTTTATTTTAAAAGTAACTGAAATTCAAAGTAAAATTATATGTTATTTTAAACTGAGCAAAGAAGTTCAAACCAAAATCATGAAAGTCTTAGCTTTAGACTGTATTTTTAAAGTGAAAATATATTCTGAGGATATGAAATAATTTTATTAATCATTTTGAAATATTTCTTTTAAGGTGGCTTTCTTCAAATAAGAATCGGTAATCTCAATTTAAATAAATATAAACAAAAATATCTAAATACTCTATTTGATAATATGTTTTTTTCTGTGTACACTTTATATACGTTACACTTTTATAATATTTTGTAAAAAAATAATATTATTTTGCCATTACGTAGGTTTCCGACGGCTTCGTACACTAACTTTCTATGCCAGTCAAATTATTGTTAGCAAATATTTAATAATAAATTATAACTTTTTTACCGTGTGCATAGTAAAACAATTTAACTTGGAAAAAAGCTGAAAAATATATCTTTTAGTTACGCTTTTATTTAAATAAAAACAATCAAACGCGAGAAGCCTTTAAAATAAGAACATTGAAAAGTCCTTTATGTACAAAGATTATGAAGATTTTATGTTTCCTTAAATAATATAGGTAAAATTTTAATTTCTACATTTAGGTATATACCTATACATATACCTACTTATTGACATTAATGAAATTACTGCATGGGTGTAGATTATTGGATATTTTTCTACGATTAACGGCACAGTATGTCTAGTGTGTGTGAAAAATCATTGAATATATTTATTGTAGGTACCACTTTGTGTATCAACATGGGCGAAACTGAGGGAGTCAGGAAATCAGCTACTTTATATACTTCATATTCTTTTACCCAACTTGTGAATCAGCAGTGACGAAAATAAACTACATTTTTTCAGGAAATCAGCTATTATGTTGTTTTACCCGCATTGTGTATCGACGTGGGTAGCTACCAGGTCCTTGTTACAGGAACCAGATCTTTTTTTTGAGGCCGCATCTTCGGCCTTATCCTATAAAAACGGTCCTATTCGCTTTCTGTTTAAAGCCAGGGAACCCTTTTTCCTATAAAGGCGGTTCTGTCCGCCTTCTGTTTGGATTCAGGAACCCTCCTAAGCACCTGTTTGTTCGGGCTGGATTAGCCCTTCTCCGTGAAACAGGCGCCGATTACTTCAGGGGCACCTTACGAAACGGATCCACCCGTTTCGGTCGGCGCACCTTTGTCTGCTTGTGACCTTGAGTGGCACCTCTCGAAATGGATTTATCCGTTTCGGTCAGGGCACCTTTGTCACTTTTTTCCTGTGAAAGCGGTTCTGTCCGCTTTCTGTTTGGAGCTAAGGAAGTAAGAGTCCACCACGGCAGAGCCCCGCATTACCGCAGTAAGGCTAGATACTCTGAGAGGTCGCCTTGTATCTCAGAGGCACCGTTGGGGACACCTGTTTAAGGCACAGGATGTCATTCACTCATCAGCACGGTATGCTAACACCTTGAGTTAAAGCATTGTGTTCATCTGAGCTTTGGATCCTGTTCCATACGGTGGCAACAAGAGTTGCCGATAACCAGCAACTTTAGCACATGTTCCAAAAGATCCTACTGGGCCCAACCACAACGACGATGTGTGAATACAGCGCAGCGGTTGGGTACCTACTGTACTTAGTACCTAATATTTAGTCATAATGCCACCAATAACATACATAGGTATTTTTGGCGATGGGATCTGAGTTCAATGAATGAAATTTTAAAAATCCTGTCTGCATTTAAAATTCTAAGGCAATTATGACCTCAGAAATCAGATTACAATACGATATCAGATATATCAGATTAATATACGATATTACCGTCCCTGTTTCAGGGTGCTCCGAGTTAAAAGGTGCAGATTTTTTTTTTTTACTTGTGTACTAAAACCCACTTACTACCAAATTTCAATTTTGTAGGTACTCCCTCGGGAAGTGCCCCATAATTTTGATGAGTCAATAATTTAGTCAGTCAGTCATAAGTAAAATCGGCGGTTTTTAAAATCAAATATCTCAGAAACCACGTGAAGTAACTTTAATTTTTTTACAGATAATTCAAATACTTAGTTGAATTAATCTGTCTTTATGTGGAACGATAACGAAGTTGTGATAGGGGAAACTAGATTGTCGACCTATATTAAAATTCTATTTTCTTCTTTTTTTGATTAAATAAGTATTTGGGTAAATATAATTATGTCCCTAAACAGTTAGAGTTAGATTTTTTTTAATGGCAAGGTATATTACAAAAATATTATTACTTCGTAAAAAAAATTACATAAATATGCTTTTTTTGGTATTTCAAAACCTTTTAATGAAACTTATGAAATAAATAACATTATTTATCATGTTCCAGTAGAGGTGCGTCGAGACACGAGATACAAGACGTCTCGTCTCGTCTCGTCTCGTCTCGTCTAGAAGCCATTTTGTCTCGTCCCGAGAGCATTTTGTCTCGAATTTCGAGCTCTCTGCGTGTTTTTTTTTTTAATTTCACTCGTCCTTCGGACTCGTGAAATTATGAGAAAACAAGCTATCGTAGAAAATTATCGGTAATTTTTAAGCACTCGTGGTATTAAAAAGTTCTTATTTCAAAACCTTTTAATGAAACTTATGAAATAAATAGCATTATTTATCATGTTTCAGTGAACTAATTCAAAGCCAATAAACTTAAAATCTGTCCAATTTTATTTAAAAATGAAGTTAGCAAAAACAAATAAAGAAAGTCTTCCCATTGATCACTTGCATTTCTAACCATGATTACTGACCTTTTGGACCAATCTGATACATTCTTGTTCTTGTTTTTGCCATTCTTAACTAAAACTGGCCATGTATAACATGGAGCTATTGAAAAATATATAAAATATCAGGGTAGATGAATATTATTTTTACTAATTAGTATGAAAAATTGTCCACGTATGAATGGTAGCAGCATAAACAGACAAAATCTAATAGTATTTGGCGTACAGTGGTTTTGTTGACAGACGTATAAGGTAGTAGAACTTCGCATAAAAACAAATATTGTTATTTGTCAAATATTCGCTAGTTATGTACAAACTTATTAAATAATTTCCGTATCTTGTTATGGTTAATGTATAAACCTGATTTGTTATGAGTAAAGTAAGCTTCACTGCAGTCATTAGGGTTAGCTTAATGGCCAAAATAACAAATAATTATATTTATTTTTTATTTTACTTTTTATAAGTACATTTTAAGTATATTTTAATGATTCTTAAGCATATACATTGGACAACTTTTTTTAGACGTAAATACACTGCTTGAAAAAATTAACGGAACACTTTTTAAAAAACTTGTAAAATATTAGCTTGGTTTTTTTAGACAAACAAAATAAAATAGCTTAAATTAAAGGTCTTGTAAAAATATACAATTCATGTCAAATAAAATTTCTTGTAGCTGTTATAGTTTTTGAAATATTGAAGTTTTAAATTTTAAAAAATGATCGTTAATATCTCAAAAACTATAAAAGATTCGGAAAATTTTATAAAACAAAAAATATAGCTTTCTTAATTGTCTATATAAGATAAGATATATACATATTTTTAATAGGATTAATAATAAAGGAGATATATTATACATTTAACACTTTGTTTTTTGTACCTTTTTTAATTTCTAAGTTTTTTCTTAGGAATAAATGATTAATCAAATAACACATTCTTTGATTTATTGTAAGAAAATGTGTGTCTTGTGAAATATGTAAGTTTGATCTAAATGTAATTAAAGTCTTAAAAGTTACAAATGGACTAAGAGGTGTTCCGTTAATTTTTTTAAGCAGTGTATAACAAATATTTTACCTAATAAAATTAATGGCTTAAGTCGGTTCAGCATTTAACTGAAATAACAAATAAATCTGTAACTTCAGTTATACATCGGTTAATTGACGTTTGATGCATAAAAATAGCGTTTTTAAACGAAAATTTTTGAAGCGAGGGTTCTCGAGAAATTTGGCCATATTCGAGACAAGAAAAGCATAGTCGACAATTCGAGATCTCCAGAATTTTTAAAGCTGTAAAAATAAAAACAGAATGTGACCTTAATATCCTTGACGAATTACCTTCACAATCCTACAATGTACCAATGGTCCAATAACAAAGCGACTTCAATAAAGTTAAGAGAAGGACAGTTTTTACTTGAGTTGCAACTGATGTTGGGTATAGTAGCTTCGACTGCTGGTAGTGAAAAGAATGAAATAATCTTTCCAAAAGCTTGATAAAAAAAACTAGGCTTTTTAAATTCACTGACAAGCGAACTCCTAACATGGAAAGTTTATAAAAGCTTTAATGACTTTTAAAGTCTACTTCGACAAAAAACGAGCGCATGTTTTCTTTAAATGGAAACATCGTGTCAAAAAGAAAAACCTACTTTCAAATGCTGCAATAAATGCTCTTATATTAATTTTGAAAGCATATTTTATAAACAAAGTGGGTAAAGACCTGTAATAGTATATTACATACCCAGGTGGAAAGTGTTTCATTTCTGCCGAGAGATGCGTTAGTAGACCGAGGCGCAGCCGAGATCTACTATACTTCTGGAGACAGAAAAGAAATCTTCCACCGAGGTTTGTATACTATTTTATTTACAACCACTTTATTCATTTCCTATTATTTTAAATTTAAAATATAAAAATTGATCCGGTAATAATTTTATTAGGCGGCCGTGCTTCGCAATTTGTATCGTTGTCATGGTAACGGGTTGTCAAAGTGTCAATACATACAGTGTAAGATAGACGCTTTAAATTTGAATAGTAATTTGTTTTAATGTCGCAAACCAAAAAAAAAATGTTATCAGATGAGGAATTTGAGTTTGCTGCTACTCCACCAGAAATTCGAGAATATTATTATTATTATTATTATTAGAATGCGTATGTTCGTGTGTCACTATACCATTTTGAAATATCAATATTTAATGAAATTACAAAAAAAAAAGTAAAAAAACCTTTCAAAGATAGGCGAAATGTCATTATTACATGCATGGTTGTAAATAAAATTATTTTTACCTCTCGGATTTTATTCAATATTGATATTCTTTTAATATAATAAAGAGTGCAAAGCTCCAGTACAGCTCTAGTCTATTAAAAAATAGTCATATAAGTTTAAAATTGCTGATTTTATAAATAAGACCAAGTTCTGTCTACAAGTGTTGCGCCCCACAGTGGGACAAAGCGTCACTGTGCCACCCAAAATACTCTTGAGCTCATATAGTTTAACCGTTAAGCCCCCTTTTTTTTTCTTGAATATGCTTATCGATTTCTATTTTTGGATTTTTGATTTGGGTTTTTATTTTCGGAAAATTTGTCTCCTAACCCTAATTTTTATATAAAAAAAACGATTTTTCGGCGCAAAATTGATCATACGGGATAGATTAGGTTTTGGCATACATTTTTTTTTATTAAAATATTTTTCTTGATAAGCCCCAGAAGACTGTCCACGTGAAAATGAGGGGCAACATTTTTGTTATTTCCACAATTTCCGAATTTTTTCACGCAAAAGGGACTTTTACTCATAAAATATGCAGGAAAAATTTGATTAAATAAAAATTGTTTAAAATCATTTAAGGAATACGGATAATCTTTTTCGGAATTTTTAAACACATTTTCGGAACTCTGAAAAAATGGCCGAATAGAAAAATTTTAAGACTTGTGCGTAAAATTGTATAACTTTTTTCTTTATTTCGGCGGACATGGCCTAGCATTTATATGTATTTAGGTTAAGATTCACAAAACTTTCTGATCTATAATTTTTTTCCAAAGCTGACACATTTTTTGTTAAAATATTGGTCAATTATTTATTGATAAATACCCGTTATGTTCAAAATGGTGTCTATTACAGAACAAGATTTTTTGCACAAAAAGTATTGAATGTCATTAAGGAATATGAGTGAATTTGTTTGGAATTTTTGACTCAAAAATTTTCTATTCGACCATTTTTTTAGAGGTCCGAAAATGTATCCAAAAATTCTAAAAAGATTTATTCCTTGAATGCTTCTGAACAATTTTTGTTGAATCAAATTTTTCCTGAACCTTTTATGAGTAAAAGTTCCTTTAGCGTGAAAAATTTGGGAACATTATGGCCGATTGTGGTAACAAGAAAAATGTTGCTCCTCATTTTCAGGCAAACATTTTTTTGGGGCTTATCAAGAGAAAGATTTTGAGCAAAAAAATGTATGCCACAACTTAATCTTAAGCCCCATATGATCATATTTGCGACAGAAATTCGTTCAAAAAAATCAAGGTTTGGAAACAAATTTTTTTAGAATTTTTGCGTAAGTCTCAAAAATGTTCTATTTGTTCATTTTTTAGAGGTTTGAAAATGTATCCAAAAATTCTAGAAAAGATTATCAGTATTTCTTAAATGATTCTAAACAATTTTTGTTGAATCAAATTTTTGCTGCACCTTTTACAGGGTGGCGCAATGGGTATTGACGATTTTTGAGATGCCACTGTCCGAATATGAGTAAAGTGGAGGGGACATTTAACCGCTTAAAATATTCCGCATGGAATGCAGTTTTGTAGCCACGGATACGTGGCCAGTCAATCAACGCAGCTTTTGCATTAGGGCATATTACCGGTCGGAGTCCGTTATTGAGGTGCAATGACAGTTTAAAATAATTTAATAATGTCTGATGAGGCGCATTTCCATTTATCAGGATTAGTGCATAAACAAAATTTTCGGTTCTAGGCTAATAAACAACCTCCATTTTCTTCTTCTTCTTCCAAAAGCCATACTGCGCTAATTTACATGGCTGCTCTAAGAAACATGTTCCCTGGTCGACTTATATCCCGTTATGGCGATTTTAACTGGCCGCCGAGATTACCATATTTGACCAGCCCTGATATTTTCTTATGGGGATATTTAAAGGCTAAGGTTTTCGAACTCAAACGCTACAAACTTTAAAAGACAACATTACTCGAGAAATCAAAGTAATAAACCAGGATATGTTGCTACGAGTTATAGAGAAGTTTCAATCACAACTTCAGGAATGTTTAGAAAAACGTGGTGGCCATTTAAAAAGCATTATTTTCAAAAGATAATTTTTGTTGTAAAACTGCATTATATGTGTAATCAAAATATATGCTTTTGACCTTGGTCATTTCATTAGTATATTCATAATGGCACTCTAAAAACCGTCAACACCCACTGCGCCACCCTGTATAAGTAAAAGTTTCTTTAACGTGAAAAATTTCGGAATATTATGGCCGATTGTGGTAATAAGAGAAATGTTGCTCCTCATTTTCAGGCAGACAGTCTTTTGGGGCTTATCAAGAGAAAGATTTTGAGCAAAAAAATGTATGCCACAACTTAATCTTAAGCCCCGTATGATCATATTTGCGCCAAAAATTCGTTCAAAAAAGTTAAGGTTTGAAACAATTTTTTTTAGAATTTTTGCATAAGTCTCAAAAATTTTCTATTCGGCCATTTTTTAGAGGTTTGAAAATGTATCCAAAAATTCTGAAAAAGATTATCAGTATTTCTTAAATGATTCTAAACAATTTTTGTTGAATCAAATTTTTGCTGCACCTTTTATGAGTGAAAGTTCCTTTAGCGTGAAAAATTTCGGAACATTATGGCCGATTGTGGTAATAAGAAAAATGTTGCTCCTCATTTTCACGCAGACAGTCTTTTGGGGCCTATCAAGAGGAAGATTTTGACCAAAAAGTGAATGCTACAACCTAATCTTAAGCCCAGTATGATGAAAATTGCGCCGAAAATTCGTTTAAAAAAAACAGGGTTTGGAGACAAATTTCCGGAAAATTAAAACCCAAATCAAAAATTCAAAAAAAGGATCGATAGGCAAATTCAAGACAAGAATTTAAAAAAAAAATAAGCTGAAACGGATGAACTATATGAGCTGTAGATTAATTTGTGCGCCCATGCATTACTTTACAATTTATCTGGGGAAGACAAAAACTACACATTGCTTTTTTATTTTGGGACAGTTCACGAAGGCATAAAGCCTAAGTACCAACGTACCGTTTGTGTCTTAAGTATGGTAAGAGATAATTTGTTAACACGAGACATAAAGATTTGGAGATTTTGGACATTCTACACTCTTAAAAAAGTTGAGTGGTTATACTAACAAAATGTATTACCTATGCACAATTTGTGTACTTTTTTCGCCCAACCTATTTTCTTGCAAAAAGTGGACAATAGGTTGGGTAAAAAAAAGTACACAAATTGTGCTCAACAAATTTTCAAAATGATTACACAACTTTATGGAGAATTGACAAAGTTTTTACTATAATCATTTTACATTTTTAAGAGTGTAGGGATTAAAATAAATCACGAACAAAATGGGGAGTTTGGAGCCTCTTGATCTGGAGGAAGCCACAATAACTACATTAGTGGAGTAAAATTTGGAAGAAAAGTCGCTTAGTTATCGAGAAAAAACCGGCGTAGAACCAAACCAGACTTAGTGGGATTCTTTAATAAGGTAATTGTGTACACGAAATCACTTTTTACGACATTTTTTAGTGGTCGAGAGCTTTTTTATTTCGAAAAAAAAAAAAAAACGGTTTTCAATAAAACACGTATTTTAACTTCTCCACTGCTATGTCTTTAATAATATTCATGCTATCAAGTAAATTTTTTTTTAGATTAAAGTAGACACAATAGCGCTTCGAACAACGTCAAACTTGAAGCTGATTTTTTTTTGTTAAATTTTTAAAATAGTACGAAACTCAAAATTGTTATTTTTAGTAGCGTCATTTTAGGCAATCGAGAAAAAAGTTTATTATTGAAAATTTATACATACATGCTGCGTACAAATTGTAGCTAATGTTTAAAAAAAGTTTTTAAAACAAACATTTTTTAGATTCCTTTTATAGTATTGAGTCAGTGATATTTTTTTAACGGCGAAAGTAATATTTTTGCGCGCTTGGCTTAGCGAGCCGGCCGACTACAAAGATCTTACGGTCCGGTGGAAGTGTAGTAGGTAGTTAAAGTTGTATCAACAGGTTTAAACGCAGATCTAAGGGCTGCTTAAGGTTTAGAAAAGAAAAAATTTAAATATCCAAAACAGGTGGGTAGATTTTTAAACTCATACAAAAATATCAATCATTGTTATTAATTACCCACCTATTTAGTAGGTTTATTAAACTTTTTTAATGGTTGCTGGTAAAGAAAATCCCCACGGGATTCGTTTTTTTTTTATTATACATCAAAACTTCATTATTTTTTAAACATTTTTAGAAAAAAAATTGCTCATGCTTTATGTCTTTAAATTAAATTTGAAAAATATAGTACATACATAAAATATAAACTAGGGCTTCGTTAAACGTCTTTTTTAAACAGGAATATATAATTTTTTTTTCCATATAAAGAGATGATACGATGCTATTCTTTGACATGTCTGAATGCTGCTTAAATAAGCAATGTTGCCAGACTTTTTGTAATAAGTTGTTATTATTGAAGCTTGTTTTTTATATAAAAAACTAACTAGAACTAACAAACAACAACTTTCAAACTATAATCTGGTTCTGGTTAGTTCCGGTTAGGTTTTCCTCGTTAAATGGTATTTTTTTATTATAAACGCGCCGTTCTGGTCGGTCATGATTAGTGCTGGTTAGTTAAAGCGGCTTTTTATTTTCCCTAATTATATTTGTAACTGGCTTGATATTCAAATATTTTTGATTTAATGAAAATTATCCTTATGGTAACGGCAAAGTTTTTTATTATAAATTAAAAATATTTCCGTTTAGTAACACTGAAACGTCTTGAAGCGATGCATGAATTTATTACATGTAAATCGTAAATAGTTTTTTGGACATTTCTTCAGGAAGTAAAAGATCTATCTGAACATCACTACCAATACTCGCAGAAAAGGTAGATATTGTCGAACTATTTTCGGGTAGGTTCGGAAACCGTTTTCCTATTTTTGTGCTATTTTATGTTTCTTTCAGAGATGTAGTGGCTGTAACATAATTTATGATATTTCTCATCAAACGCAAATAAATCTTTATAGCCACGTAATTTAGATATCATATTAATGTCGTTTCTATTCCTGGCAGCTTTATTACTTTTTTGATAGGTAGCTTTTCTACTACCTAAAAAGATTCAGTACTATGTAAAAAAATAAATACCCTAAACATGATTTATAAGGATAAAATTTAAATTCGTATTTTGTTTTAGTACAAAATATAAACTAATATAAAGGTACCAACTATACTGTGTAGGTACATAATAATATTTAAATTACTTTTTAAAAAATTTTTTATTTAACTTTTCTTCTTTTTATTTTTACTATTGTTGCAAAAAAAAACACATTTTCCTAATATTAAAAGTATCCCATTTAAGTTTAGTGTCACAATAATTTGAAGGACCGGCGCCACTGTCTGATTGCAAATTATGATAAGTTTTGAGAATCTGTGTAAGATTTACGACAGTCTATAATATTTTATTTTCATTTCGCCATTTAAAATAACATTTTTTTTTAACAGAATTTCTTTTGCTAGATTGTCCTGCCTTTTTTCAGCACTTGCTAGTAATGATAACAACCCTTGTATTCTAGGTCTTTGTAAAACAGATTTCTATCCATCATACACATTTTTTTTTTACAATTAATTCGCTTCATTGTTTTAAAATTCTAAATACATACAGCAAGCACACTCTAAATTTCGATAACCACCACTACTAATGTATTACTACGCACGTTATCCGCATGCGGGGCTGTTGCCAACCGATACGCTCTAGAAAAAATTTTTTTTTCAAAAACTTTTGTTATTAATTGGCTATATTTTCTTCGCTGCATGTATTAAAATATTTTTAAAAATAAAAAAGTTTATCGATTGGTGAAAATTTCAATACAAAAAATATATATTTTTAGTTTATCTGATTTTTAAAGGCATGAAAGTGCAAATTGTGCCCAAACAGTTTATAAGATTAAAAGCGCTACAGTTTGAGCTTTAATTTGACACAAAAATTTTTTTGGTATCTTTGATAGTTTTAAAGTTATGGTGGAAACGGAAAAAAATATATTTTTTTTTAATTTAAAAAAATCACTTTTTATTAATTTAAAAAGTTCGAGACCACAAAAAAATGTCGTAAAATACGATTTCATGTGCCCGGTGACATACTCAAAGGAACCTAACTGGTTTGACCTGGTTCTACGCCAAAAAAAAAACGACACGATAGACTCACGGAATCACTCCGCTACATGCTACGGTTACGGACATGCTTGCTTCTTTAGAGTGTCTAATACGTGGAACCTGTTGTGTGCAGAGGTATTTTTCTCCAAAGCCCTAAAATCTTAAAATTTTTTGTTAATAAATCGTGGTATTAAGCAATTTAAAGGCAATTTTCTACAAAAACATTTGAAAAAATATTCTATTTACTATTAAATTTAAACAAGTCACATCTTGTAATTTAAAGTAAAACCAAAAACAACAATATTAACCAGTGACTCATCTGCTTGTCTGTTTAATTTGTTTTTGACCAAAAATTGTATTTATTGCTGTCATGGCGAAAGGTCTTTATGACTTATCTTGACCTTTGAACAATATTTTCTTATTTACCTTCAATTTAATTGCCTAAATAAACTATTTAACTTGTTTTGACAGATAAGATATAATGGCTTATTATAATCATTAAAAATATTTATAAATTTTACGGAAAATTCTTACTAAAATAGCCTATACTTTTTATTTCCACTGTTTTCGGAAAATGTACATTGATAATTTAAATTTTAGACTAGTTTAGTAGCTGCTGAGCTTAGTCCGTAAAACAACCAACAAAATATCTCTCACATTTCTGTTTTAGCTTAACAATCGCTTATCAATATGAAAAAACAAGTGTCCCAAGGAATTGGTTTTAACTTCTTACAGAATA
>JAHBCN010023718.1:0-12473 GCA_019359885.1 Listronotus oregonensis | reverse complement strand
AAAACAATTAAATCTATTTACAAATATAAATAAAGCAACTATTTACAATGATAAAAAAAAAAAATAGAACTAACAATGAGAACTAGATTTTAGTGTGAAATGAACTGCCGTGGTTTTATTTATTAATGAAAATTTAAAAACCAATTTGGAAAAGATAAAATCCCCTGGTAAATTTAGGAAATACAAGCTTTAAGAAAACAAAAATATTTAAAAACTTACTGTTGTTTATACTTTAAGCATGATAAACCCTTTCCTTAAGAAGGATACCCTTAGTAAAATTTCCCCTTAAATATTCAATCTATTTGTCGATTAAAAGAATTTAATTTATAAGAAAAATTGTTTAAGATCAAAACCCTCTGAACAGAGAACTCACGAGTAAAACACAACACGTTATAACGAGGTTCAGACTATAATTAACTCAAATAATAATTTTTAAATTCCATGAAACCTATCGCCCCTCCCTGATAGATGCCCACTTGATTTCGCGTGGTCCCGGCTTAGGCCCTTTTCTACCAATTAAACAGGAATATTAACCCTGTAATCCCGCCCTATTAGCGTTTCCTATTTTACGCCTTATTGCATACTTTGGCCTCTTAAACAGAGGGGGGAGTGGTTCTAAATCGGGGTTCATTTAGTTTTTAAATTCTAATTTACGGCTTTATTTCAAGTTTTTACCTTTTATATAAAATACTTAATAGTAATCTATTCTACTAATTCCTATATAAGAAGGTCCGCCTATGATTAGAAAAAACCATATGAAATATATCAAATTTTGGATTTTTTCTTTTTTGTTTTAAATAGGTAAAAAAACTAAGATGAAACATTCACAAATCAAATTAATACGCTACAAAAACAGAGTCTTCATATATTTCTTTTGTTTTTCTAAGGTAAAACGGTTTAATAAAAATAATGACCGGGCCATGGTCATTTTGTCGACATCGTGCATGTGCCTTTCTTTTTCCCGAACCATAAACCACGTTGAGGGTAGTTCTGTGAATTTTTGTATCTTGAATAATATTTGGTTACTGTTTACGATGTTTACTTAATTCCAGTATGCGATAAATTAGGTTTTGGGTTCAAAAATATTTACAACCGAAAAAATAAGTCCGGGGGAACGACAAAAATTTTTTTTTTTAGATTATTGTTTATTTTAGAAGCCCTTATCCCCTTATTAAGTTATATTTTCCACATGGTGCTAAAAGGTTTTTTTCTTTGTGTGCAACGAAATAGTCTTTTGAAAATACAGGGTAGTCAAGATATATTCCCTTACACTTATAATAATAATAATTAAAACATTTTCTTGCTGTTAAATAATACAATTTTAATTTGGTAAATGTTTCCGTTGGATGTATATATGTTTTTATATATCCGTCTGTTTAAAATTAAATATAAGGCCCCCGAAATGGACAAAAAAATGTTATGAAAAGAATGAACACTTTGTTAAAGGTTAGTTCAGTGGATGGAAGTAAAAAGAATTATACTATTGACAAATATTTTTAGACATTTTCATAAACGCATCTTAAAAACGTCAGTAAGAATACACGTTTTACGTCTTATTATTACCACTACAGAAAAAACACAGCTCTATAATAGCAACACGAAATGCAAGACATCCAATAAAAATTAAAGGTATTTAACTTTAGAAAATTAGTCATTAATATATTGTAAAAATGTGGAAAATAATCGATCGAATCATTCGATTTCGCTATAATAAATGAATATTAATTTTTGTTGTATAGTTCCAGTATTTCTTGTTAAGTGTGAAAGTCATAAAATGAAAAGTACAATTTAAAAAAAAAATAAACCAAATTAAACATCATGTATCCTATCAACTACAAATATATTTTTTAATCAAATTTAAATTTTCCAAAGTAAAAATTTACATACTTAAAATTTTAGTATTATGCAGAAAAAAAATATTTTTATTAAAACGAATTTGGCCTATTTCTTACAGAAATAATTCCTAATCACTGTTTTCATTGTTAGAGCTTTGGCAACAGTGTTCGTTTTAATAGCAGCGTATGAACGTATTTTCTCTCGATGGAATAAGCGAGCGTCCAAACTTATTACCAAAAATTTAGCATTGATTTGTGTGTCTATAGTGAAACTACAGTCGTCTTTGGTAGTAGTGTTGTTAATCGTTATTAAGTAATTTTAAATTATGTCCCATTCTACCACCGAGGCATACGATGTGCTCGCCGTTTATTTTGAAATTTTTCAAAATACCCCTATTGCTACAAGAAAATATGCCAAAAGATAATTCGAAAGACGGAATTTAAATTAAAAAGTGTTTAGATGTTTGACAACCCACTTAAGAGAAGCTGGAAATGTGCGTCCTATTCCATCACAATAAAAAAACAATTAGCCAGAGCCCGTAGATAATAATAAATCAGCTATTATACACAAGCCGTGTAATTATAAATGCTGTTATTTAATTGATAATGAAAAGATAATAAGAATAGTATTAATATTATTTAATATTCGTGGAAAAACAAATGGTTTTTGTTGTCATGGCAATAATAAGATGTCAAGAATTAATTAAGATATCGCAATCCGGTTTTTACCAGTTTCTTGACTTTTTTTAATGGGTTTATAATAATAATACTATTGTATTTCAATTTTTTGAAAAAAATTACAAAATTTATAACTTTGACAAAAATTAGTCTCTAAAAACAAAAAAGTAAATTTATTGTACCAATATTTTATCTTAAGCCTTAAAAACTTTTTTAAACAAGACCCAGTTTATCAAAATCATATAGCCAAAAAAAAGTTATTTAATTTTTTTAAATGTACATTCGCTCCTCCCCCCTCCCTATATTTGACAAGTTAGGGAAAAACGCTTAAAAGAAAAAAGTTTCCTTATTTTACAAAGTTGGTAAAAAAACTATCAAAGACATATTTTTAAATAATCCGTGTTTTCAATTTTGTTCTTTGTTTTGCGCCCTCTAGCGGTGAAATAAGAAACTTGAAAATAATTTCCAGCATTTTCTCGAGGCTGGTTTTACCATAAATATTTTTTCCCAAAGCTATGCGACGAAGGGTTCTCGAGATATCGCCGGAGGACGACCTTATCAGGACGCAGTTTTTCATACAAAAATTTCGAATGCACTTAACATATTACTACGGAATATCTTTAAATATTTTTTGTATTTGCTAAGATTTGGATACTTAATTAACATACTTTGGACTATTTTCTAAAAAGTAATTCATAACCCACACACAACACTAAAACATACCTGAAAAACTTAAACAAGTATTTCCTTATTTTTTTTTATTATTTATCTCTGCTATAATTTGTTGTAAAAATGAGCGTAAATATATTTTTATGTATAGGTTTATTATTATCTCATTAAACCGAACAATTTCTTGAGAACATTGATCAAAATATATATATATATATTTTTTTTTTTGATTAATAAATACCACCCACATAAATACAGGGTGGGCCATGTATCTATTAACAATAAATAATATAAAAAATACCATTTTAAAAAAAATTATTTATTTTATTTATGACCTAGTCAATAGACGAGAATTTACGTTTTAAACATAATACCAATTAAAACGGCACCGTCTTGTCTTGTCTTGTATTCTTCTAATCGAGCACGGAAATTTTCGATAACTCTTCGGCTAAAAGATAGTGACATTACAAACACCCCTTCTCTAATCTTTATTTTTAATTAAATCTAAGTCTGTGGCTTATGATTGTATAAGCGAGCTTTCAAAAAGCACCATAAAAAGAAATCTGCTAGCGTCAAATCACGACTCCTGGGAGGCCACTGATTGTCACCACTCTTAGAAATCATGTCTCTTAGAAATCTCTCTCTCTCTATTTGCACGCTGGTTTTTTTACAAAACAATTATTTGGTTAAATTAATGTCGAATAACAATTTGAGATATACTTAATCGTCATAATGACATTGAAACTCTACAAATCCCCACATGGTTCGTCAAGAAGGTCGGATAGGGGTAAATGAAAGTTTCAATGCAGGTAGATATCTGGACATACTCAAATTAAAAATTTTTGATATCCTTAATGATGTTCCTCTAACAAAAGTAATAGAGATTTGAATTTCGAATAAAAGAGTGTTTAAATACTCACTTTAGAAACCGTTGAATGGAAACATGTGGCTTCCACGATCTCCGCATCTAACACCTCCAGCTTTTTTCTTTGGGAAGTGTTGGTAAAAAAAATTTATAAGGAAGTCACGTTAACCCGACAACAACTTGATTAAAGTCTTTTGCAGAAATAAAAACCTTAACATTACCAATGCCTTGACTAATGTCAAGAGTGCATTGAAAACAAAGGAAGGGCTTTCAAACATTTGCGATGATTCCCGTTTTTTTCCTTTAATATAATTTTTTCGCATTTAAGTTTCTATAGTTACTTAATTTACCTTTTTGTGCCCACTATTTCTTCTTCTATTTGTATGTTAAAATATATTTTGTAATGTCAGCTACAATCTCAACATAGTTTGGTTTCTAGGATATTAGCTTTTGTTTCATAACCTACTATGGTTTAAAGTAATAACGTTAAAATAAATCGCATAGAAAACCACTATCTTTTATGGTGTGTTATATTTTAAAAAAAATAAGTTAATGCTATCTTTTAGGAGTAAAAGATACGTTGTGTTTCATTAAAAAAAAACGTTAGTAGGTCAGATACCTTTTTTACCTGACCCCGCATGCTTATTCTGAAAACAGCAGATGGTAATTGTCTCGAAAGTTGCCTCCTCTCAAATTTTGACCAAATTTGGTATACGGGGGTTTTTTGGGCGCTGATAACAAATCTGAAAAAATATTGTTTTGGCAACGTTTCGTTTTTGAGATATTTATATAATATATATTAAAGTTGAAAATCAAACTAACCTTATTTACACTATTCCTTCTTCTTTTTGCACAGAATTCTTGATTTTTACACTAAATTTGCACACAATATTTTACAAACACCTTTTAAAAATTTGTTTTTATATTTACTCTACACCTTTTTCTATTTAATTGCAAACCCCCACTTTTACACGCCCCAACGTGGCCGCAACCATGTATACACTAGATATTTTATAAACAAATATGTCTTCTGCCTTTGAGCTTGAAAGTTCTCAATTTAATGGAAAAAAGTGTAAAATAAATACAAATACAAGGTTTTAAAAGGTGTTTATAAAATATTGTGTGCCACTTTAGTGTAATAATCAACAATTGTGTACAAAAAGAAGGGGGAACATAGTGAAAATAAAAAGATTTTCAACTTTGATAATGAATATCTCAAAAAACGACACAAAAGAAGGGGGAATACAGTGAAAAGGAGGCTAGTTTGATTTTCAACTTTGATAATAAATATTCGAAAACAAAACGTTGCCAAAAAAATATTTTTTTAGATTCGTAATCAGCGCCCCAAAAAAACCCTTATACCCAATTTGGTCAAAATCGGGGAGGAGGCAACTTTCGAGACAATTACTGAGCAGATTATTCAACAATTGTTATAAAGAAACTTTTATACAAAAACAATCTCTGTATTTTTTTCCTAAAAAAGTTTAGAGTCATCCTGAAATCGACACTTTTTTGATATTTTCCCGTATCTCTTAAGCGACCAAAAATTTACAAACTTTGATTCTACTATTTTAAGCTTCACCCAAAAAAAGCACATATTAGCACTATATTACTTTTTTGATAGCACTAAAAATTACGGAGATACCCTATAAAAGTGTCGAAAATGAGACACTCTGTACCATCATATACCAAAGAAACTGCTTAAAGAGATATTTGCAATATTACTGTCTCTTTGCTAAAGATTCATCAAAGTTCCTTGCTCGTTCAGTTGATAAATAAAGTAAATAAATAATATTTAAAATAACTTACATGGTTTATTTTTTATAACATTTTTAAATGTTACAAAATACGTGGGCCATCCTGTACAATAACCTACCTCTAAAAACACATAACCTTTATTTCCTTAATTTCATTACTTTTATTTAAAAATTCACCAATCAATTCCATTTATTATACATATATAATTATCTCGTTACTGTCAAACAAGTACGGATTTACCAAAATCATCAATTTGTTCGCTTCAAAAAATACGTGACCTTTTCTGCTGTCTATTGAAAAATGTGTTTTATAACAATAAAGTCTAATTACACAAAAAACATTTGTTACTTGTAACTGACAGTTTTTAAATTGGGGGAAAAATCGTGATCCAGTTTACTTCCTTATTTTTGCATGGTGGCTGAAAATTTTGTTTGTTTTTATTTTCCTAATTTTTACAAACTTTTTAATTTAATCTGTAAATGGAAAAGATATATATAGCATTAATTTATAAAAGGGGTAATATTACCATTGGTGCTCAGATTGGCCGATTACACAGCCCAACAGTCATTTAACTAACTAAATTTATATATTTTTGATGCGCTGAGTTCAGAAATATCTTCCTTTTTTTCGTAGCAGCTCTAGTTTTTAAGATAGCCTCTTATAGAATGGGACATTTATTTAATTCTACAGATTTGGAGATATTACTATTACTATTAATTTTACCAACAACAAAAAACAAAAAGTATTAATTAGGCTATTTATTTACATTATATTCATAAAATATATATATACACATACAAAAAAAAGGAAAAGCACCTAATAACAGAAAAAATACATTTTCTTACTCATCACCAAAGAATTTTCTTTTATACGCTTTTCTAGCATGTGAGCATTTAGAACAATCTCGCTGGAGGCTCCAACAATAGTCGGCCATAAGGTGACAATCCCATCTTCCTTGATAACGAGTTGCCATGGTTTTAATATCCTGATGGTATCTTTCTCCCTGTTCTTCAATGAAGTCCCAAGTTTTCTGGAAACCGATCTAAGTGACTGTGGAGGTAATGAAGTTTAATGCTCATGTTACAGCCAAGACAATTAAATTTTGAAAGCATATTTTCTACTAGTTCTATGTAATTCTCTGCCTTATGATTTCCAAGAAAATTTTGTATTATTTCAACAAACGAACACCAAGCATTCATTTCAACTTCGTTCATCGATTTTGTGAATTCTGGATCTTTAACAAGCTGTCTTATCTGAGGACCATCAAATATTCCAGCTTTCAGTTTTTCTGTGCTTATTCCAGGAAATGCATGTGACAAGTATCCAAAACATTGTCCATCTTGATCTAAAGCTTTAAAGAATTGCTTCATAAGCCCCAACCTGATATGCAAAGGTGGCAATATTATTTTTTTCTCTTGCAACTAAAGGTTGTGATTACGTTTTGTTTTCCTTGAATTATGACATTTCTTAAAGGCCAATCTTTTTTATCCCAATGCTGATTTTTTGCCCTGTTGTCCCAAAGACATAAAAAACAAGGATATTTGGTATATCCGCTTTGCTGTCCAAGGAGAAAGTTTACCATTAGTAAATCCACACAAATCACCCAGTGATGTTTTTCATATTTAATTTTTTTCAGGACTAGTGATATTGTTTGGTATTCCTCTTTTAAAGTAGCAGAATGACCAATGGGTATTGATCCAAATTTATTACCGTTGTGTAAAAGGACACATTTCAAACTACGCTTTGAACTGTCAATAAAAAGGCGCCATTCATCTGGTGTGTATTTTGATAAACCCATTTTTTCCAGTAGGCCTCTTATATCGTTACAGAAAACAGTTATTTTTTTGAGAGAAAAAGGGCAGCAAGTCTCTATTTCTCTTACGGTAAAATGTAATTTAGTACCTGAATCTAGTAGATTTTTTCTTTATTCTAGAGGCAAGTAATTCAAGCCTCCTTGGATAGATTTAGGTCTCTAATAAGATCATTTAGTTCTTGTTGATTGAAACGTTGGACTTGACATCTGCTCGAAAACACTGTCGTTATCGGATTGCAAATGCTGAATTTCATCAGACGTTGAAGTTTCTGTGTCATCTTCTGGGAGTGTAGGAAGACTACTGAATGTTGGAATGGGTATTTCTTCAAAATGTGGTACTGGCCTCTTGCTGAATCTAAATCAGGATATGTCCATTTTTTTTATTCTTGATTAATGCTTTAATATTGATACTACAAAAATAATAATCATCGTAATGGTTTTTTGCTTCTCTCCAAATCATTGGTACTCCAAACTTTAGGCAGTTCCTCTTTCTCATTGACCATTGCCGCAAATGTTTAACGCATGTTTTACATATAAATGTGGAGCCCAAGATTTATCCTGGTCTCCCAAGTGGACGCCAAAATAGGCGGATAAGTTCTTTTATAAAGTCGGAAATAGGTTTTCTGTTTTCTTTAAAAGTATATTCACCAATATATAACGAAAACGTCAGGTTGATTTAAGCAACCACGTTCTTTTAGATGCCAAATTAAAATTTTTTTGAAATACCTCTACAAACTATATCACAATTATATTTATAAAGACTAACAATAAAATGAACCGTGTAAGTGTATAAGTATACATAAAGTAACAACCCAGGTAGCAAAATTCGGTCGGGAGGGTTCGGCAGGTATCCGAAATTTGGGTTTTACGATCATGAGGATTTCCAAGTACCTAAATAAGGTAATTTAATTTGAATTTAGCCGGCCGCAAGATTTTGGTTTTGAGCAGTAAAAATATTTTTTCATTATTTTTAGCTTTTTTATACTGTATAATCGATTACCAAAAAACTAGAGCTGCTACGAAAAATTGGAAGACATTTTTGAAATTAGCGCGTCAAACTTATTTAAAATCAGTTGTAAATTCTTCGGCACCAAAATTTTTTTTTTTATTTTGTTGGGCTGTTATTAAAAAAATATTTAGCTCAAAATCTTAGCGCGACGGAGAACCGGACTACTACCTTCCAGTACCAGGGCATTAGGGAATAGAAGACAACAACAAAGCGGATGAGCTAGCAAGACAGGGATCATCCTCACCATACTTTGGCCCAGAACCTGCCCTTGGAGTGACCAAAACCACAGCACGAGGGCAAACCAGGGAATGGATCCGAAACAAACACGAAGGAATACTGGGGGAGCCCAAGGAAGTTTAAAGGTGTATGGAAGCTCAATACTGTAGAACAAAATTGTCCAGGCGTGCAGGGCAGCGAGAATAGGGGTTGGCCCCGCGGAATTTGCGCAATGAATAGTAGGTCAGGGCCGGATTTCCATAATTCTTTGTTACTATCTATAAAATTGACATCATCAAATGTCAAATTCCAACATTCACTGTTTTTTTTTATTTTTTGCACAAAATTGTTGGTTATTAAAGAATACTACTATAGAATATTTAAAATTATTGTGTAATATTAGATTTTATATCATCTGATATAATATGGAAAGAATAGATGGCGCCACTTTACTGCCTTTTATTTAAATGGTCGATATTTTTGGAAGTTTTGTATTTTTACCAAAAATCTTTGTAAATAAATAAAAACACGATTTTTTAAAATAAAGTTCAAACATTGTATGATAGTATTATGTACTTATCACCAATTTTGTGATAACAGAAGGGCAAGATAGTGTAAATGAGTTTAATCCAATCCTAAGATTCTGGTTGAACATTAAAAAGTGAAAA
This sequence comes from Listronotus oregonensis, assembly GCA_019359885.1. NCBI lineage: Eukaryota > Metazoa > Arthropoda > Insecta > Coleoptera > Curculionidae > Listronotus > Listronotus oregonensis. Next base: position 2,962 of record JAHBCN010023718.1, on the reverse strand, counting down.
TTTTTATAACTGCTTTATAGGCATATACTTTTCACCAATAACAAACATTCATGAGACAGAATAACAGTGGTTAAAAATGTTTAGTAACCTTTGGTACCTGAGTATCCATTGTAACAGTATCCGTTAAATATTATGTGTGTACAGTATGTCGAGCTTAAAAAGTTGATAATGCAAGATTAAGAAACCAAATCTAATTTATTTTTAAACAAATGGTATTGTCTCGAACGTTGCCTCTCTCCGATTTTGATCAAATTTGGTATACAGGGTGAGCGCTGATTAATCTGAAAAAAATTTGGCAAGTTTCGAGATCTTCATCATGTTGAATTAAACTAACCTCATTTTCACTATATCTCTTTAAAATTTTGATTTAACTAAAGTGGCACACGATAAAAAAATTTAAAACCTTGTATTTTATTTATTTTACATCTTTTTCCATTAAATTGAACTTTTAAGTTCGGCAGCAGCCATATTTGCTTAAAAAAATAAAATTGTAAAAGGTGTAAATAACAAAAAGTTTTTAAAGGTATTTGTGAAATATGTGTAATTTAGTGAAAAAAGAATTTTTCAGAAAAATATGATGGTTTTTGATTTTCGAAATGAATATCTCGAAAACGAAACATTGCCGATTTTTTTTTTTTTTGATTTGTATCAGCGCCCCAAAAACCGTACCAAAATTGTACTTCCTTTCATTCAATTAGAGGGACCAGTATATATTAAAATTTGCCTGGTCTGCCCAGTAATCAATAATTTTGATCCTTTAAAAAGTGGCTAAATTATTAAATGAAATAAAAGACCTAAATGTAAACCTTATTTCTTTTTAATAATCCACAGAAAACATAAACATTGTGGAAATCATCTAAAAGATAGTTAAGATTGCCTTACTTTTCTCACTAATATTTCCTATGAAATTTTCATTTTCTATTTTTCATAATTGATATATTATTATTTATTCGGTTACCTAACGTTACGTCTTATAGGAAGCACCTAATTTAAATATAAAGAATACTTACCTAAAGTTAAAAAGACGGGTATGTTACCCTTGGATTTGCAAGACAAGACTATACAACCTCTAGTTATTTTGTTACGATATTATAAGTATCAAACAATAAACACAAAATTATAGTCACAATTTAGTAAACACTAATCACTTAAATAAGAAGGTTTTGATCAATCCAAAAAACGGTACTCCGGTCTTCAAATTAAAATGTGTTGGCTAACTTCACACTGATTTATCAGTGTGTAAGTAGGCAAACATTAAATTATTTCGTGGAATTTTGTTATTGCGCAGAATCGGGGGCCAACTCCTGAGTTATTTTCATACTGGGCGACATTTTTTGATCGATTGGCCATAGCATTGGGCTTCCATACACCTTTAAACTTCCTTGGGGGAGCCTCACTGGAATAGGACATCAAAAAAGCTTTATAAGTGGCCCATCCAAAAAAACGAAGAAAGAACTACTTAGATAAAGTAGAAAAAGACTTCGCATGACAGTAGGGTTGCTAACAGGTCACAATAACCTATAGTACAGTGGATGGGGAGAAAAAATGTGTTTGACCTCCGGATTTTTTTGTACAGTTTCAATTTTCATGAAAATTTGAAATTAAGTTGCTTTTACCCTCTAGATTAAAGTTTATATATGTTTAAGGTGTGCTTTTTATTTTTAGGGGGTACACACCACCCCTTATGCTAAAAAATTAAAAACCGATAAAAATAGACCTCATGTAAATTAAAATTATAGCTAAATCACAAGCTAAATATGTAGAATTAATAAATTTTTATGTTGTGAGTTACATCTGACATTATATTTGTAATATTTTAACCCTTAAAAATAACCCTTAATAACGAAATTACAAAAGAAAATATTTTTTTTTATTTACGTTATAATAAACAATTAACTACCATAACTTAACCTTTAAATAACCACCCCTTATGAGATTTACAAAAAAAATTTTTTTGACAAATTAAAACGATTTGGTAATACATAATTATAGTCCCGGAAATGAAGCTAAAAAATGGCAAAACCTCTTATTTTTTTTCCTGCATCGATTTGCATAAAAATTTGGAATTAGGCGCTTCTAACCCTCTACTTTAAATTCTATATTATGGTGATGTGCGCTGTTTGTTTTTTAAGGGTTAAAATTACCCCTAATTGTCAAAACTTATAGAATAACATTTTAAACCTTAAGATGGGTAAAAGTTGGTTAGGATTAGTTGATTAATGATTGTTTTATGCTTTGGAATACAATTTTAAAATATTTTAACCTTTACAAATCAACCCTTGTGAGGGCTTAAAGTAAAAAAAAAATACCTTAAAAATGATTAATTTATCATAGTGATTTAATTTTGGAAATGCTGTTACTTAAAATATGTACTAATTTCATTTTGCAACTTTTTGACCCTTATATATCAACCCTATTATAGTTTAATTTAAAAAAAAAAAGGTTTTCCCCAAAAAATTAAAAGCTTGACATATTTATTAATTAAAAATATTACTGCCTGAAATATTACCAATTTCATTTCTTTTTGCAAATTTTTAATCCTTAAAAACCACCCCTTACAACATTGCAATTCTTATAAACCAATATAATAAATATAAATAGGAAAAAAAAGTAGAATTACATACAAAAATTATACCGGTAAAAGATGGTAAAAGAGTAAAGTATACCGGTTGTATAGAAATTGCTCCGATGTGGGCTATTCGAATTTTTCGAAAAAAAATTTGATTGGCTTTTTAAACATAGCTCCTTTAGTTTTAATAATAGAAAGTTTTTTAAAAAATAATTTCGTTGGGTTTTTTTAAAGCTACAAGGCTATGTGAATTAAATCCTTTTGAATCCCTTAGTTTTAAAATGGGATGGTTTAAAGGTAGAATAAGGTGGTGCTCGCACGTAAATAGAGGGGTTTTAAAAGGCATATCTAAATATTTTTTGTACGAAAAACTATAAAATAAAAAAAAAGGGT
>JAHBCN010023717.1:0-12341 GCA_019359885.1 Listronotus oregonensis | reverse complement strand
GTATAACTTCCAATATTTTTAAAATATGCCCCTTTTCCCTACCTCTATCCTATGGCGGAAACGATATTGACACAAATAATATCAGGTAAAAAAAAACTTATTTTTACTCTATCGTTGGGACACCCTGTACTTGATGATTTGGTTAAGGATTGTCTGCAACATATGCCTTTCCACATTCCATTTGAAAAGGGGTGTCGATGACTTACTTTTAGCAGTACCAAAAGGTAGAATAGAGATAGCTTTTGAATTGTTTAACACATTCGATCCACATGGCGTTTTGTGGAGGAAGAGACAGACAATTCTGTCCCTTTTTTAGACATGTTGGTAACTAGGAACAAGATAACACCCTATGCACTAAATGGTACCGAAAACCTTTTGTTCCAATGGGGTTTATTAGCATTTTTCCTACCATCCGATTAGAACTAAAATAAACCTCATCCTAGGAATGAAAAAAGAGCAGTAAAACTAATCCCCCAATACAGGGATAGAGCTCTAAAACAACTTAAGGGCATTTTGTTAGAGAATTCTTACCCAGAAAAACTTATTAACAAATTTCTCTTTAGTACGCAATATACAATACCAGAAAACATTATAGACAGACCTTCACAACCATTAACTCTATCTTCCTATATAAGTAACTCAAACAATACTAATAACAGCAATTTAAATGTAAATAACTTACAAACACAACTGTATTTTTCTTTACCGTATATTGAAACATTAACAGATAAATTAACCAACATTTTTAAACATTCAGATGTAAAGATAGCGAAAAGACAACTCAAAACTGTTTCTCAGATTTACTCTAAAACTAAATCTCCCTGAAAGATGATGAAAAGTTCGGCATTGTACCTATATAAAATACCATGTAAAAATTGTAACAAGTCATATGTTGGACAGACATCTAGAAATTTAAAAGGCCGCATCACTTCCCACAAAAGTGATTGTAGGCGAGGAGTTCATTCATGTCCCTTAGCGGAGCATGTTTTGTGATGATCACCAAATTGACTGGGAGCATGCTGAGATCATACATGCGAGTATTTTAAAGGTTACCATGGTACATCAATCAAAAACACGAGAAATGTGAAGTCTAACAATGCCATCTATAATAGAATGGCCTGCGCGCGAGAATTATGACGTCACATAACTTGCATACATAGAATTAACAGGTATAGAAGGGTAGTAGAGTGAGAAGTCCTCACGAAGAAAGAGAGAAAGGAATAGGTTTCGATAATATACGCTTGCGCGTGCATATGTATAATGGCGTCATTATATACTTTCTTAAAAACTGCCTTGTTGGCAGCACCGTTGCCAAACGAAGAAAACTTCCGATTTAATGTATTTTTATATACTTAATTAAAAATGTTAACCCAGATTTTATTTATTTTTTTTTTAAATCTGATCTTTATTACAAACGTTTGGGTATTTATTTATTTTCTAAGTATTACCATTGTACTACACATAGTTAGGATATTTTTAGTTATTATGTTTTCGTTTGGTTTATAAGCTTGGAACTTTTTATATTTTGTACTTTGGCAACACTGCTTGGCTACGCCGAGATTCGTGCTGTCAACGCCGTCAACGATCAACCGCCTTTGTTGTTTTTTGTGTCAGTCGTTTTAGCTTGTGTTTAACTTTTTAAGACTTTTGTGTGATTATACCAATTTTTCTGTGCCGATATTTGTGAAAAATGCCCTTAATTAGGCGTTATTTCTTATGCAATTATAAATACGATCCAAAACATGCAGACATTATGTTGCACAGGTAAGTTCAATTTCATTAATCAGTAAGCTTGTTTGATGGCACATTTTATTTTGAGTTTATAATTGTTTAATTCGCAAAATATCCTAGATTCAGTCAGTATCACAAGTATTTATATCTGGATTCGAATCACTTTTTGTTAAGCAAAGCAGCAGATTGTAAAGTTGTGCTTCTGAAGTTTTTAAACAATGATTAATTATACAAATTTTTATGTATTTTAGTTTTCCGTTGTGTGAAGACGTTAAAAACCAATGGATAAAAGTGTGTAATATACTTACAAGCGATAATGTAACAAATTTGTATATTTGTTCAAAACATTTTCAACCAGACGATTATTATAAACCACACTCCTTTTCACCAAAACCGAAACTGAATCACAGATTATCTATATAAATTAAAAAAAAGATGGGGAACTCTATTTTATCGGTCATTTTAGTTCGACTAGTCCCGCTGTGGCGCTAAAATCGATTGCGCGCGCCCAGATTTATTTAAAGTTTTAATTTCATTTTTGCGATAATCCGTAATGTGCTTATTTTACTCTAAAATTAAGGTAAAATAAACACATTGACTGCTTTTGCCATAAACAAAAAATAAAACAACACATTTATTATTATATTACATAATGTTATTTACAAATTGCATTAAATGTCTTTTTTTCTGTCTCTTGTGGTTTTTGATGCTTGCTTTTGTATTTGGCCCTTCTGTTGTTTTTCTTATTTACATTTAAAATATGGGAATCTAAAAATAAAAATGTATTTAAACCTATAGGTAAAGGTAATTGCATTTTCACAAATATAACTATTTTGTCTATTCCATAATGAAACTTTTTGTTGCCGTAAATTCCTCTTTTCATAACAGTAACACTTTTCTTCATTTTTTAATGTGTATTATCAGAAATAAAAAAAAAAAACCAGTGTCCCAAGTATAATTAAATTGAGTTAAGGAATTTCTAAATAGCAAACTCACCTGTAAATTCCTGGAAAAAAAAAAAAAAGCTTTCCATTCAGTGTTCTTTAAAGAACAATTTGGCACACAACACTTAAAAACCATGATGTTTTACATTTCAATTCAATTATTTATTACCAAAAATTTAAAAATGTGACAAACAGTCTAATGTCAGATTATAAATACTAATAAAAAAATTATAATATATGATACAATGACAGTATGTCTTGACAGATCACAGATCGTCGACCGACAGAACTAGAAGATAGAGAATTAATGTGACAAGCGACGTTACACTAGCGACATAGCGGGACTAGTCAGTACTAGGAGTGCCCAGGCCCTGAACTGAATATAGGTGCCATACCTTCCAGGAAGGTAATAAATACAGTTGGTTCAGGTTTTAAAGGCAGTTTTGATTTACCTTCTACTAGTCAGGGTGGTAAGTACCAACATACTTTCAAAGTACCGTATTTTTTAAAAAAATTATTAGTTTATTAAGTAATTAAATTTTGTTTTAGAAAATATCACCGAAAGAGAGTCCCTTGAAAAAGTTGAAGAAACTTCAGAAACCACTATTGGTTTACAGTCCTGTACATTTGATGGTAAGACATAAATTAAATTTTGTTAAAATAAGTAGGTAATCTAAGTTTATTTAATTGCAGAGAACACACACACATCAAACTTATAAATGAATATTCAGAGAAATGCTCAGTTACGAATGACTTAAATGGTAAAACAGAAATTTTTTTTTTATGTGTACATATTTTTAGAGGTTATTTAATATTTTTAGATGGAGAATCAACCCCCAAAAGGAGACGTTTTTCAGAACCAAGGTACATTAACAAGATTTCCCAACACATGTGAAAACGCCAAGAAGAGCAAAAAGAGTCATAGATTTGGTGGAGTGAAACTATAAAAATCAGACAAGTAAAATTAAAAAACTTCAGGATGCTAACCGTTTATTACACAAAAAGATTAAGTCTTTGGAAGACGTGGTTGCTCATTTAAAACAGAAAAACTTGCTTTCGGAACAGGCTGGAGAACAGATGCTGGTGAGTACTATTAATGTTATTTAATTTTATAAACAAAAAGGATCAAAAAAAAAATAATTTTTAGCAATTACTACCAGATAGCATCCAGGAAATAATAAAGAAACAATTAAAAGGAAATAGAAAATACTCAGAAAAAATAAGAAGCTTTGCTCTTGCTCTCCACTTTTATTCCCCACGAGCATATTCATATGTTCGTTTTGTGTGGAAAAATATTTTGCCACACCCAAGTACAATTAAGCAATGGTATCGAGTAAAAAATGCTGCTCCAGGATTCACAGCTGAAGCCTTGAATGCAATAAAAATGAAAGTAGCAGAAAAGAAAACTTTTATCAATATTTGCATTGATGAAATGTCAATTAGGGAATAATTAATTTATAATAACAATCGGTTTTATGGGGGGATTGAATTTGGATCAGTTGATTCTTTTGACATGGACAATGTTCCATTGGCAAAATATGCATTGGTGTTTATGGCAGTACCTATTAATGACCATTGGAAGATTCCAGTAGGCTATTTTCTAATTTCAGGATTATCTGGAAAGGAAAGGCCCATGCTCTTAATTCAGTGCATTGAATTACTTAATGAAACTGGGGCAATAGTTCATTCCATTACATTTGATGGTGCGCCTAGTAATATTAGGATGTGCACCGAATTGGGAGCTTGCTACGATATTGAAAATTTAAAGCCATATTTTAGTTACCAAATGTTCCAAATTATATTTATACAATTTTTGATGTATGTCACATGATAAAACTTGTGAGAAATGCTTTAGGTGATAAAAAATGTCTAAATTATCAAGACAAAATTATAAAATGGGAGTTTATTGCACATCTTTATTCTTTACAAAATAAAGAAGGACTTCGACTAGCAATTACGTTGACAAAAAGAAATGTCAATTTTGACAATCATAGAATGAATGTAAAAATTGCATGTCAGACTTTATCCGCCAGCGTGTCGAAATCCCTATTATTTTTAGAAAATTCGAATTATGAATTCTTCAAAAATTCACAGGCCACTTCCGAATTTTGTCAGATATTTAATGACATCATGGATGTCCTTAATTGTAAAAATAAATTTTCTAAAAGTGGTTATAATATTCCCTTAAATAAAGAAAATCTTATGTATCTTCAGAACTTTGCGAAATCAGCAGAAGAATATATGTGAGGGGCTTGACTGACATTGATGGCTGTCCGATTTTAAGATCACCCCTAAAATAGGTTTTTTGGGTATAATCGTTGATTTAAATATAATCTTTAAATTATTTCATGATCTAAATGATTTTGGTTTACAATATTTATTAACCTATAAACTAAACCAAGATTATTTAGAAACTTTTTTTTCTGCCATTCGTGCCAGGGGAGGATTTAATAACAACCCCAACAGTCTCCAGTTTCAATCTGCTTACAAAAGGTTATTACTAAGGATGGAGCTAAAGCAGATTGAAACTGGAAATTTCTTATTTGATGGGATTGACATGTTTCTTCCAAACATATTAAAGAGACAATTGATATTGAAGAAGTGGAAGAACCATGCATAGTGCAATCCCATGATTACATAAACACAGCTTGGACATTATCTCCATTTGTGGACAATATAATTATTTATATGGCAGGATATGTAGTGTTCAAAATTTTGAACACTTCGCTGTGAAGAGTGTCTCAAATGTTTATTATCAAGCAATAAATATGATTTTATGGAATTAAAAAAAATATTTGGATAACTTCGTTACCCCAAATAAAGATATAATAATAATCTGCAGAGAATCTGAAAAAATTATTAGATAAATGTCCAATTAATTTAAGGTTAAAAACATGTATATAAATAATCAGATTTTCAAATGATGTAATGATTGATCACATAAATAATCAAGACATATTTGATAATCATCGAATTCTTTAATAAAAAAAAATTTTGTATTTATAAATGTAAGATTACATTGGGAAAGCAAAAAGGCCTCTGAAAAGCCAGAATGTATAAGGTAAAAATATCATAAGTTAATTTTATTTAAAAATCAATAAAAAAGAAAACAATATACTTGTGTGTTTTACTTTACCTTACCCGACCAGTAAATTAATAACAAAAAGTTTTATTTATTTGGAGTGGGTAAGTACCTAAATTAAGTATGATGGCCAAAAATATTGGAAATAATAAATATTTTAATATACTTAAATCCTTTTACCAAACCATGTTACATGGTTTGGTGAAGGTATTATCCAATTTGGAGCAGTTGAATTACAATCATATTTTTTTGACATTTTTATTTCAAATTATAATTTATAAAAAGGTGGTAATTGTCTCGAAAGTTGCCTTCTCTCCGATTTTGACCAAGATTGGTATACGGGGTTTTTTAGGGCGCTGATTAAAAATCTGAAAAAATATTTTTTCGGCAACGTTTCGCTTTCGAGATATTTTTCATCAAAGTTGAAAATCAAACTAACCTTATTTACACTATTCCTTCCTTTTTTTGCACAGAATTCTTGATTTTTTAACTAAATTGGCAGACAATATTTCACAAACACCTTTTAAAAACTTGTTTTTATATTTATTTTACACCTTTTTTCCATTTAATTGTAAACCTCCACTTTCACACACCGCCACGTGGCTGCAACTATGTATACACTAGGAATTTTATGAGAAAAAATGGCCACTGCCTTGTGTGCCACTTTATTGTAAAAATCAAGAATTGTGTACAAATAGAAGGGGGAATATAGTGAAAATAAGGTTAGTTTGATTTTTAACTTTGATGATGAATATCTCGAAAACGAAACGTTGCCAAAAAATATATTTTTAGGTTCGTAATCAGCCAATAACACCTACACTACAAGGACAAAGTGCTCCGATGTGACGTCATCACCCGGAGGCCGACCGAACATTGATGCTGCTACTGGCATTGCATAAATATTTATATTTTAAATCAATTGATTTAGTATTGGCGATTAACATAATGCACAAAAAATTAATAAATAAGAAAAGTAATGACAAAACAAATAATAATAATTAAAAGAGTAGTTAACTGGAAAATATGTCTCTAGACACTATATTTTAATTATTAAGTGATGCGTATTTTTACATTCTTAGATAGAAAATCTCATAATGTCGATAAACATCATAAGTAATAATATCATACAATTCATTATTGATTTTTTTGATAAGTATAAATTACCCAAAAAAATCATTTCGAATAAGTATTGAGTTTTCGTTTATTCCCTTTACCTAATCGATCATTTTTTTTCCACAGTAATTTTTAATTAATGTGTTAGAAATACAACTCAATAAAATATCAATAATGGTTTTTACGGAGTGTGTATTGCAGCCTTCAAAATATATTAGATGTTCCTGTTTAACGAGAAATTTAAAAATTAATAAAGATAAAAATGATTTTTGGGAAAACATTAAGAAATTCATTTTCAAAGTCATTTAGTACCTTTTGAAATATTACATACGAAAAACCACTATTTGGACAACTGGATCTCGAGGATAATGAAGACCACCCCGATTTAAATGATTTATCAGGTTAAAGTTGTCTTCAACAATAAGTTCTTCATTGTATATTAAATAATTTTTGCAGTAGTTACATTTTAATTTTTTTTAAAGCTATATGACTGCAATAACCCGCTAAATAAGTAATTACAGACATTTGGCTTTTTAAATCGTCTATATCGGTGTCTTCAATGATAATATTGCTAAATATTTCATCTATTTTATTAGAATAACCCTCAACGATGCCTTCATTATGATCAGGAAATTCGTGGGGTGATTCATAAAATTTGAAAATGTTTAAAGTTCCAAAATTGGAAGATTTTAATGTTAATATTGACTGAATTCTAAGTCTTTTTTCAGATTCATAAAGTTGCCTTATCGAGATATGATAATGCCCCCCAGCCAATTGTCTGTATTTTCCAAAACGATTTTCTAAAGGATCGGTTTGAAGTTTTCCCAAAAGCACATAGTTTAAATTTAGTTCGTCAAAACAATATTTAATAACTTCGCACATTCCATAAACAGTATGAGTTAAGGCAGTGTGAGTCTGCCTTGTTAGTTTGTTAGTAAATTTTGCAGATTGCCAAGTGTCCAACCAATTAATCATATTTTTCAGAAATTCTACTTTTGGATCATTTAATTTATCTTTTAATATAGGTCCCTGAAAGAGATCACGCAAACGCTTTCCTTTTAGTGGTGTTTTTACATTTACAATACTCCACCAATTTATTATAATTTTTAAAAATCTGCAGTATCTTGTGAATGGTTAATATCTTTTCCATAGTTTTGTAAGCCCTCAACAACAAATGGATTAAAAATTTTTAATGCTAATTTAACATTTTGTCGTTCTAAACTGGATGGGTAAAGAGCTTTTAAATTTAAGGGATAGCCAAATTTTAATAATTTACCGTGTTCTAAATCGTGCAATTTTTTTAATGAGGAAAACGATGCGCATTTCTGACCGTCGGAGCCGGTAAAAAGTCAGGATAGGTGAATGCCTGATTCGGTTTTGAATTAAGCCAGTTGGTGTAAATACATTTTAAGAGGTGGACAGAATCAAACAAATAGAACAAAGGTCTTTCTGGATTAACAGGATGTTGATATACAATGCTGAGTTCTTTTTTTAGTGACAAATTAGACATAGCTTTCCCATTTATTGAATTATTATCGCTAAGTACACAAAACACTTTATAACCAATATCCTCTAAACGAATTATAATAGTTTTGATAAAATTGAAAAGTAATTCGTAATTAATTTTAGATATAGGAGCGATATGAACAACTTCTTTAAAATTTGAAGAAATACTAGTAACCATAAAGGTATACGCAGATGTTGCTAACGAATCACTATTATTTATTGGCGCTCCTACCACATTACCACCTTTATAATCTAAATATGGATCAATGTGAATTTCATCCATAAGTAAACTAACATATTTGTCTTGATCTTTTAAATATTTAAAGATGTTTTGTGCATATGTTAAAAAAGCTTTTTCTCATCGATATGAGGATCAGTTAAAAAATTATTACAGACTCCTTTAATTGTTTGGGGGTGGGGCAAAATTATAGGTCCATGATTTCGTAAATATCTATATGCATGAGGACTAATTGTATATAAAATTGAACAGAAAACCATAGTGGTAGTAGAATATCTATACCGTTCTTTTGGTAATGTTCGCAATTTTAGCTGATCAGAAATAAAGTCAATTCCTTGTGATAAATTTTCATCCCCTATTTTTAAGTTTTTGAGGATATTGGACATAAAATTTAAAACACGATTAAGCTTTGACATATTTTCTGTATTATTTGCTTGATTATCAAGATTGTGATCAAGATTATCATAATCGGGATTGGAATTATCATGTTTGATATCATCGTTACTGTCTAACGAAAGTGTAATCATCGAGTTGTCAATTGTATCGAGTAAATTTTTATTTCGTCCAAATTACTTGACAAGAAAGGTGTTTTAGCATTATTTATTTGAATACTCAAAATTGTCCATATAAATATGTATTTACTTCTAAATTCTTAGCAATTACAACAGCCCAAGTAATTGAAGGTCCTGGGGTATGTTCTACTTTAAATATGGTTAAGCCATTCTGATCAGTTACTGTAAACCACCCCTTACCCAAATTAAAAGCCTGAAATAATTGCTCGAGTTGCTCGAAAGTTTCATAAACCGTAAATTTTTTATGCGCTAAATATTCTTGTTTACTTTCTTCTATTGCCTGTTGAAAACGAATTTCATCCAATTCTTTAAGTTTTTCATCTTTGCTTTTTCGATGTGAAATGTTTTTCGACAAGTATTTTGGACAATTGGGAAATTTACTAGGTACGCTTGTTTGTTTTAATCGTGGCAAAGTTAAACTAACTGAAACGATCTCACCCTTTTCGTTTCCTGTTGGGAAATTTTGTAAATAAAATCGCCTTCCTCAAAATGACACTCACACACTCGGCTATTGTTATTTGGAATAAAATTTTCGCGATGAATAGCCGTTAACCACTTTCTGCGAAGATTCTCGTCTCTGGGAAAGCGAAACACTCGCGCTTTTTTTCCACTCAAATAGTTTCCTTTACATCCAGGAACACAGCACTTATTAGGCATTTTAAACACTACACTGTCGTCACTTATTATAGTACAAGAAAAGCACACCTTAAATAAACAGTTCAAATTCAACGACCGATTTTATTGAGGGCGTTTATTGACCATGCAAACGCGACGTCCATATTGAAACACAGAAACAGGCGATTCTCTAACAGGGTTGCCAGATGTTGCCTCTACCAGCAACATTGTATAGTACAGCCAGTAATGTGTTCGACTGAAAAACAAAAACTTTTATGCTCAATCTGGCAATGTCGCTTTAAATACGTCAGCCGCGACCGGGCAGATGTTATTGGACAGGGTCGTAATAAGTTAGGTTAAAATCGCTAGGCCTCCAGAGCATGACGTCAGCATCGGTTTTAAGTTAAGCGCTTTGTCCTTGTATTGTAGGTGTTATTGAATCAGCGCCCCAAAAAAACCCCGTATACCAAATTTGGTCAAAATCGGAGAGGAGGCAACTTTCGAGACAATTACCAAAAAGGTGTTCGAAAACTAATCTTTTTGGGAAAAAAACATATCTAATTTAAAATATAACAAAATAAATTATTGTTAATCAAGTGAACGCAAAACTTTTGACTGACCCCTGTAGCTATTAAACAACATACCCTCGTATACAACACACATGCGCAATAGACTTCTAACCCCAGGGTTTCTGTCTAACACATCGATGTTCTATCTCTCTTTCTTCGTGAGTATATCGGCTTATATGCTCTTATATACTAGCCTTCTATATGTATTAATTCTATGCTTGCATATTACGAAGTAAGCGCGCGAATTATAAATGTGTTGGATGGTACATAGAAAAATACAATTTATGGCTCAAAACATATAATATTTGCTTGTAATTAAAAAGTAATATAGATTACAAATATTAAAAATGGACGATGATAATAATAATAATAATATAAATAATAATATACATTATTTCGGATGGGTTTATGCATTAAATACAAAAAAAAATATTAAATGATGTCAGAAAAAATGTCTTAATGTATACCGGTATTTACTGGGATATTTAACATTTAAAAAAATAGTATACAATTAAAATACTACAATAATAGTACTACACAAATTACGAAACATACAAATTCAGACATTTTTATAAACTACAAATATTGATTAATGAGGCACCATTTAGTTAGTAACTGAGTATGTAAAAACTAATTTTATATGGAGGATTAAAAAAATACCTATGTTAATTTCATTCAACTTCATTTTAACATTTTGGGTAACAAGTAAAACTTAAAAGAATGGCCTGGTGGAGGATAGCCTGCGTATGAGACCAGAAAGCTGAAGAAACAGCCGTACATGTGTGGTTCCACTGCGATGCACTATGTAGGCTTAGGTTTACTAGGCTTGGTGAGGAAAAGCCAAAACCGGCAAGATATATGGAGTGGCCAGTGTCAAGACTCTAGTTAAGAAGACGGGCCTGGACAAGGTACTCTAAAGAACGATAGGAGAAACCACAATAAATCTGGTAAGGTGGCAGTGGTGGAGGTCAATTTTGCCATCTCCGCTCAAATAATCTAATCTAATCTAATCTAATCTAAACACTTAAAAAAATAATGAAAATATTTATTTATTAGAACAAATTAAATGCTCGTTATTCTATATCCAGTGCATATTACATTTTCCAGTTAATTTATCCAAAGAAATTAAATATTCGATAAAAATAATGGATGCTTTATAAATCTAATGAATGCCAGATATAAAATTTAAACTGCTTCCTAAAATAATAAAAATTTGATAAAAATAATAGAAACTTGATAGCGTTTTGCGTTTGGGGTAAAAAAGGCGTTCGGTACTTTTGGTCAGCACTTGATTATAGATAAATAGTTTTGGTTAGTTTTAATAGAGAATACGACTTATCAAGCGTTTATATTACTCTAAAATGCAAAATTTTATTTAATAGTGAACGTAAATTATCAAGCATTTATATATATTTTTCAGTGCACATTTCATTAACATACCAAACAGAATTTACCGTGCAAATGGTGCAATATAAGTCATTTCTTATTATTTTATCTTTCACTTTGATTTTTTTTATCGAGCATATATATTTTTTTATTTATCTGCATTTGCGTATCATTGCGTTTTTAACATAAATTTTTAACAATACATATGTCTTTGTTTTCACATAATATTGTTTATTTTGTGAGTTTTATAGTTAAAGCCTAAAAATAACTTTATATTAGAGTTAGAAATGTTCTCTAATGTTAGTTCTATAACAATATTTCTTAAATATACTAGTTTTAACAACTTTTTTTATCTTTTATTTACTTTGTACCCACTTTTCTTGTTCTTTGGGATCCTGTGGAAAACCAAAACGGGATACTTTAGGCTGCCCAGGTTAATTTTTCTTGCAAAAAGGGACACAACAAAGGTGAGGCATAGTACCAAATTGGTCACAACACTAGGATACTAAAATTTTATTGGTGAATTGAATTGGAAGAAACACTAGAGGCACAATAAAAAACTTATTTTTTTAGGTTCTGTCACAA
>JAHBCN010023716.1:0-12423 GCA_019359885.1 Listronotus oregonensis | reverse complement strand
CGGGCTGCTCCTCCCCCCTTTTTTAGAGTTCAACTAGAGGGGCCCCCCGAATTTCCCCGTTGCTTCGTTCCTTCATCCCCAGAGTGCCCAACTTTGGAACCTGCTACTCGCAGAAGTTTTTCCCTTTTCCCCCAGTCCCGTGAAAAAACAAACTTTTAAGACCCCCAGGTACGTTAGTACTTAGGCATCACCTTCGTGGACTACCCAAAGATAAAAAAATCGTATTTTTTTATGAAACCCTTAATTTTAAAAAAAAATGTTTTTTTTTTAAGTCCCTCAGGAAACACATCAAAAATTATGAAGAGCGAGCAACCAAAAGTTTTGGGATCAAATGAAGAAAATTTATGCCCATTTTTAGGTCAGCCTGAATCCTTTAAAAACGAATCGATCCTTAAAAAAAGAAATGGTTTCCCACGCAAGCAAATAATATCAGTCTCATTTCGGTTAAAAAAATAGTTACCGAATCTCACGACATCAATAAACAATTATTATCTATGATCTTACTTTTTAAATGTAAAAGCTGTCATTACAAGTAATGAGGATGACCTAAGCCGTTATTAAAATGTCATTATTAAATGGGGATCCCGGTTATGTTTGATCATTATTTTACTAATCATGATTTTTACTGGAATAAAGGGGCTCGGCTAAAACGTGATCTAATAACATATTTATTAAAAAAATGTATTATTACTTAAAAATGCAATAATATGACGTAAACCCCTATTTTTAGAATTCGATTAAACAACAACAAAATAGTACATTACAGGTACCTTTAATTTTATTTAAGTTAATTTAAAAACATTATTAAGAGCCTTGACGTACATTCTAAAATCATTGTTGGCCAATTTAAGTAAAAGTCCTATTTAAACAAAGGAGCGTATAGCAAATAATATTCGAGTTGTCAACAGTATTAGTAGGAGAGCTGGTTAACAATTTTAAGTAGGTTCTTGAGGCATTTTTGAAAGCAATATTAAAATATAGAATGTTATAAATACCAAATAACAATATTTTAGAACTAACAAAATAACTAAATCTATATTTAAAAATTAAAAATTTCATCAACTCCTAGGTCTCCCTGGATTGTACCTAGTACCGATGCTTCATTACCCTGTTGCACAGCTAAACCAATTCTTTGGATAATAAAACTTCAAGATTTTTTGCATGGATTTTTTTTGCAAATTTCATTTATAAAACCCTTAGCCTCATTACCCAGAGGACGAAAAGTTTCAACCGCAAAAGGAATGAAGATAAAGCGGTCTTCAAGCTCTTTATATTTTAGATGTTTTTTATTCTCGGCAAGCAGCCGCACCTACTAAATTAGAAGTTTTGTCCAGATAGGATTTTAAATTTTATTTAAAAAACCCCCTTAGCCTCATTACCCAGAGGACCAAAAGTTTCAACAGCAAAAGGAATGAAGATAAAGCGGTCTTCAAGCTCTTTATATTTTAGATGTTTTTTATTCTCGGCAAGCAGCCGCACCTACTAAATTAGAAGTTTTGTCCAGATAGGATTTTGCAAATTTTATTTATAAAACCCTTAGCCTCATTACCCAGAGGACAAAAAGTTTCAACAGCAAAAGGAATGAAGATAAAGCGGTCTTCAAGCTCTTTATATTTTAGATGTTTTTTATTCTCGGCAAGCAGCCGCACCTACTAAATTAGAAGTTTTGTCCAGATAGGATTTTGCAAGTCTATGGCTGCAAGTAGCGTCTCAAAGTAATTGTTTTCCATATTTCCAGGGAATTAAGGTCATTCCATCTACACGTTTACCATCGCTTCTGCAAACTCCAAGAGACTCTAACACAGAAGGGTTTTTAGCTAAAAATTTGTTTAATTCTCCTTGAATGGCCTCTAAAAATAAAAGTCAAGGTTTGGGTGAAGGGTAGCGCCCCGTACCAACCCTTGAATTTAAAAAAACCCCTACCCACCCTTAAATTTAAAAAAAATTAAGGGGTGGATAGGGACCGCTACTTTATGTTTAGGATCCTTCGACAGCAAATACACAAATTTTCAAAGTGCCTCAAGAACCTACTCAAAATTGTTCACCAACTCTTCTACTAGTCCAGGTGGGGAACAATTTTAGTTTGAGGACTTTTAAAATTTATTTAATTTTTCATGGACACCTTAACATAAAAGTCGCCTGAGCTAAAAGGTAGCGGCACTCTACCAACCCTTGAATTAAAAAAAATATAAGGCCTAATAGGGAGCCGCTACCCCTCAGCCAGACCATAACTTTTATGATAAGGGATCCTTCAAGGACAATTACATAAATTTTCAAAGTGCCTTAAGAACCTACTCAAAATTGTTCACCAGCTCTCGGACTATATGATATAGTCAAGAATTACACTTTTAGCCCAATCACTAATGGTAAAAATGGGGTATTACCTCCGAAATCTTTATAACTGAACCGATTTTTCCAAAAATTTGGAATTAAGCTTATCTTATCCTCCACTTTAAAAGTTATATACGTGTTACTTGCGCTTTTGGTTTATAAGGGGCTTTAATACGAGGGGTAGTTACTCCCTGTATTAAAAATTAAAAAAAACTATAGATTTAAGCAGTTTATTAACTACCAGTAGAAGTAAATGTGTTAATATTAATGATTTTAATTGTAGAATTTGATTTATGGTATTTCACATGTGCATTAAGACCTACATTTCTCATACCAAAAAGAACCCCAAACCTTTTAATCACAAACCGTGGTTTTCTGAATCCTGTGTAAAGCCAGATTTTCAATAATCCAAGCCCACAAAAAATTAATTTTATATCCGTCTTGACAATCGACAGGCAACCACCTTTCAAGCAAGGAATAAGTATAATTAAACCATCCCAAAAGCTAAGACCATTTCCGAGCTAAAATTTTAATTTTTTAAAATTTCTCCATTTCTGTAACTGTGGTTTTAATGAGCGTGCAACCACCCTCACTTGATTTTTAACCACGGATTCGTAATCAGCGACCCCGAAAACCCCCGATAGAGGATTTTCGAGGTAAAATTTTGAATTTTTAAAATTTCCTCATTTCTGTATCTTCTAGGGGTGGTTTTGATGGGGTGCAACCACCCTCACACGATTTTTGACGACCCCAAAAACCTCCGAGAGAGAATTTTCGAGGTAAAATTTTAAATTTTAAAAATGTTTCATTAGTTTTACTAGTGAAGATTATTTGGGGTGGGAAAACTACCCTAATTTTTTCATTTTTTATTGCAGGGCAGATGTTAGTGGTGATGAATGTTACTAAGGGTCTACAGAATACGTAAAAACATTTTTTTTTAATCGGAGCTTGTTATCAACTTTTTCACATTTTACAGTATTGTGGGGCTAATTTACCGGGCATTTACCAATCGGATAAAAGATAAAGTCCTCTCTTGCTCGAATGGCAGTAAATCCTTCTGGTCCTTTGATAATAACATAAGTCAAAACTGTTGAAAAATTGTTTTCACTCCTTATCTTTAAAGATGAAATTATTTCTAATTTTAAGGAAAAAGCCGAACTATTTGCCAAACAATTTCGTTTCGAAGTTTCTATAGTTTTTAATTTTCTTTTTTTAGCCCACTATTTCTTTTACTATTTGAATGTTAAAATATATTGTGTAGTGACTTTTTAGCTACAATCTTAACATAGCTTCGTTTCTGGAATATTGTTCCATAGCCTACTCTGGTTTAAAGTAATAAAGTTTAAATAAATCGCATAAAAAACCAATAATATTCATAGTGTGTTAGATTTTTGAAAAAAAATAATATGCTATCTTTTTAAATTAAAATATACAGGGTATTCCATTAAAAAAAAAGAGGTTCGGCCCGATGACTTTTTTATCTGACCCCGTATACTTATTCTGAAAACGGCAGATTATTCATCAATCATTATAAAGAAACTTTTGTACCAAATATTTTTCTATATCTCTTTTTACTAAGAAAATATAGGATCATTCTGAAATTGACATTTTTTTTATTTTCCCCCATATTTCTTAAGCGAGCGAAAATTTTCAAATATTGATTGTACTGTTTTAAGTTTGAGCCAAAAACAGCACGACGCCTATATTACTTACTTCTTTGATGGCACTAACAATTACGCAGATACCGTTTAAAAGTGGGGAAAATGGAACACCCTGTACATACAAATACCGATTGTAGCAATTTGAAGTTCACGGTAAAAACAATTGAACTAAAAACTCTAAACCAGAATGACATTTTCCAGAATAAATTTTGAAAATGAAGGAATGAAAATGAAAATTTGTTCTAATGATCCACTATTTCTTTCCAACAATTTGTAGTTGATCTGTTTCTTAAGAGAAAAGGTTTCATCTTGATTCATGACCTTCCAAAATCATTTAACGGTAAATTACATATTTACCCGGACTAATATGCATTTCCCCTTCGTTGCCTCGCTCCCCCACTACCGCTACTCTACTCTGCTTCGCTCGTCGTTTTTCGAGTTTCGCACGACTTTCAGAGACTTTTTTTACCAATTTCCCACCCCCTGAGCGAAAAATTTAAAATATGGAGAGAAAGATTTTGATCTCTACTTTCGCATCATATTGAAACGGTAAGCCTCGCAAAAAAAGCCCTTAAATTTTTGATGAGCCTTAAATCAAAAACTATAAATCCGACAGAAACCATTCTCTGCGTAGTTAAACTACATATTATTAGCTATCATTTTTTGAAAAATTACTCCTAAATCTTTAAACCGAACGGAGATATAATTTTTTGATGAAAGGTCAATTTTTGGAGTTTTTCCGGATTTTCTCGGCGAAAAATGCTCAAAAAAAGCTCTATAAAAATCCATTTTGTAGATTTTTTAAATTCTCTAAAATAGTCCCATTGACACCATTGCGATACCTCTAATAGTTTTTGAGTTATATGCGAAAAACTAAAAAAATACCTTTTTTACAGTTTTTATTGTTTAAACAATTACTGTAAACAAATTCGCTGGGGCCAAAACCGGGGTTTGTTTAAATTTAAGTGTAAAAATGAGCACATTTTTTGCTCTGTTGGTTGGCCTATATCAAATATAGCGTAATATGAAAGGAAGATAGCCAACTAACGATTTTAGTTGCTCTTTTTTGGTAACTGAGGCGTTCAAGTAAAAAATAAAAAATTACAATTTCATGATACCCGCACAAAAAAATTAATGTTTTTTTTGCATTTTATAGTAACGGGCATTTAAAATCAATTTTTTTATCTTCGTTTTTAAGTGATAAGCTGTAAAACACGGCGAAAGGAGACACGAAATTATAAGATCTAAGGTGCTAAACACTGCATATACATATACATACATAGATTTAAATAAAATGTTTAATTATACTTCAAATTTTAATTTTAATTAGTCTGTCATATCAAAACAAGGCATAGAAATATTTATTAAAATACACGTTCACTCTCACTCTTTATGTTGAATAAAAAATAGGTATAAAAAGGTGTTTGGTCATTGATATATTTAGAAGACCACAGACGACCGGTCATCGCTAAATATTGCAAATTTCTTGAATACACATTACGACACTGTGGATATATCTACCTTTACTATCGTTGTTAGTTTTTGCGCGGCATTTATTGTTTTAGTAACCTCGAGCGGAATCTTTATTAGGAATCGACATGTATCTTATCTCAGACACTAATTGCAAATAAAAATATGTGTCAGGGAGCAAAAAAACGTCTACTAAGTTTTGACATGGAAAAGTAGATCCTAAAGAATTTAGGAAGGACCATACATCTTAAAAAATTTTAAAATAATATATTTGTTTTTACTTTTGAATTAAGTAGTATACACACATCTTAAACAATTTAAAAAATGGTTTTTTTTTTTACTTTTGGATTAAGTAATTTACAAAATAAGATTTTATAATAATTGTAGATTAAATGGAGGTTCTTTATTTACCTTTTTTTCAATTTCACTGCTATGTAAACGTTCCCAAAACAAATAAATGACAGAAGCATCCCTTATTCCTTACACGGCTGATTCTAAAACCTATTATCATGTTTTGTTAATTTTGTGGTAAAACAAAAGATTATATTAAAATCGAAAACCCCAATACCCCACGTTGGGTGCCATGTTTCCTTCATGGTGAAAAAGGGATTATGTTGGCTTTGAGAACCAGGACACTAGGGTATTTAAACAAAAAAAATTAACTCTTACCCTCTCAAATGTTTTAATTTGATGTAAAAAAAAATCCTTAACAAACATAAGCCCTCTAGCTCAACTCTAAGGGGTCGCTATTTTTATTTTAGTTTCCCATTTAATTAACATGGGAAAAATTATGTTTTATTTAAAATTGAATTTACGCAATTTTTTACAAAATACCATTTTATTTTCTTGAAGTTGAGTCTTTAAGCTTTACAAAACTCTGAGACAAAGTATAATTATCTTTACAAAAATGCTAGTTACAGCCATTTTTTTTGCATAAAATTTTTACTCAAACAATTAGTTAGTATTGTATTTTTATGTATTACAAATTTCAAAAATGGTTTTCAGTACGTAGTGTAGGTGGCAGCACATATGATAATACACTACGTACTAAAAACCATTTTTTTAAGTAAAAATTTTGAGGATTATGCAAAAAAAAATAATTGCAAGCTATTTCTTTAAATTTAATAATGTTTAAATGGCTGTAACTAGTATTTTTGTAAAGATAATAATTATACTTTTTCTAAGAGTTTTGTAAAGCTTAAAGAGTCAACTTTAAGAAAATAAAATGGTTTTTTTGTAAAAAAACTGCGCAAATTATGTGTAAATTTAATTTAAAACAACAAATAATTTTTACCATAATAATTAAATGGAAAACTAAAACAAAAATAGCAACCCCTTAGGGTTGAGCTAAGGGTCATGTTTGGTGAGGATTTTTTTTACATCAAACAGAAACATTTAAGGGGTAAGAGTTAGAAAAAAATATATATTTTTGAAGCACCCTACAGGACACTCTACGTTGGGCGTAATGTTCTCTTCGAGTAAAACGCGTGGTTATATCGGTCTCAAGAACCTTAACTTCTTAGGTAAGATGCCATGTTTCCTTTGGGGTAGGGTAACCGAATTTCAATAACATGAGACCGAGACACATTTCGGCGGGTGCGCAGGTTTCGCTGACCAAAGGCATCTTCTATATTAGGACAAAAAATAAAAAAAGTAAAGAAAATTTAAAATAGCATTAACAAGAGCAAATTTTTTAAGTTCGTTCACCGTTTTGCCAAAACAGTACATTTTTTCATAAGTCATATGTTGAACTTTGTATCTAGAATCTGTTAAAATTAAACTTATGCGGATCTGCCCAAATTTCGTATAAGGGAGTTATTTCGGTCGCTGAATGCTAATCTCAAATTCTGAAAATTCAAGATAACGGACTCAAAATGGCGGATGTGTTTTCAAGATGGCAAATAATGGTTTTCGAAAATCAACGGATTTAAGCCAAATTTCGTATATGGTGGTTTTTAAGGTTGCTAATTCCGAATCTGAAGTCAAATTTGAAACATTAGTGATGGCGGTTCCAATATGGTGGATAAAATAAGCAAAAACAATTATTGACTGAAGTTAAACTTGATATGTGCGAATTTAGGTAAATATATATTTCAGAAACATATTAGCGGAGCCAAAAACCCCCATTAATAGAACCGAAAATTGATTCTGGTTTTATTGTGTTAATATTTTAAAAGTATTATTCGCTAATTGAAACTTTGTAGATTATGTTGGATCGGTCTTCTCAAATTTTTAATACTAACTTTAAAATTGTAAACTTGCATATATCAAATTTGTTTTTAATCCTTTTTTTGGCCCTTTTTGTGTGCTGCAAGATCAAAAACTTATTTACTAATACTTAGTTCTAAAATGTTTCGGGAAATTGCAGGAATTTAAAAAATTAAAATTCATTTCGTTACAAATTTTATGGCCATCTTCAATGGCACTATTTTGTTAAACCTTCTTTAAAAGTATTGAAAAAAAACGTTGCAGTGTCTGATTCAATCACTGCTACGCGCGTATAGCATACATTTTTATTGATATAGCTACATTCAACCGGTGGCAGCGCTGTTTGTCGGTCGTGCACTAAAAACAGTTTTACAATTAACGACAAAAAATACTTAAATATTTTTCCTTTTTAATAACAAAATTTATTTTTTTTATATATTTATAAGATTTCGATAATACTTTTTTTCTTATAATATAAGGAATTTGTCCTTGGAACACACCTAGCTAGCTATGAACTATAAATAAGTAAGCTTTGCTTTAAGGAATGTTAAAAAAAAATTAGCTTAAATATTTGGCAAATTACCTACAAAATTAAAGGCTTTAAATAGTTAACTGTTCTCTCAATTGCTGGATACAGCAAATTTGCGGCGTTGCCGCATTTGTTATAAAGTTTGCAGGCAGTCGGTTTTGGGTGAAACCGGGACAATTAGAGTCCTAACGGAATTTTTCGAAAAACAGGGACAAGCGCTTTAAAACTGGGACGTTCGATCACCCTACTTTGGGGTGAAACAAGGAATTATATTGGTCTCGAGAATCAGGATGCCACTTTCCTTTGTGGTAAAACAAGAAATTTATTGGTCTCAAGAACCTTGACTCTCACGTTTAGCACGAAGTTCCCTTTGGGGTGAAACGAGCTTGAGACTCAGGGCCTCCCATGTTGAGCGCCATGTTATCTTCGAGTTCTCGAAAACCATGACGCCCCACGTTGAGCGCCATGCTTTTTTAAAGATTAAAGGGGATTAGATTGGTCTCGATAACCATGTTGGGCACCATGTTCCCTTTGGGGAGAAACAAGAGAATATATCGGCATTGAAAATCATGACATCTCACGTTAAGTGTTATTCCCTACCAGTTCTCAGAAACTTATACAGAATGGCAGTTAGCTTCTCAATTATCTATTTTTGCTTAAGTCTCATTGAATCTCATTAGTTGTGTCATCGTTATCGTTTTTCACTTGTCCGTAAAAGTTTCATTTTCTATAATGTTTCGGGGTTAAATTTCCGAGTAAGAGCTGATCTCCAAATTAGTAAAATTAGTACAGTTTATTATATAAAATATTTCTTTACCGGTTAAAGACGGTTCCACTGTCTCATTGGTAATTACATTGTTAGATTTTCAATAATCCGTGGCTCAGTTTCTAACTGAGAGCTAAAGTTCAATTTAAACTATATTTTATTTTTCTTTAATTTTGCGCTCCACTGTCCACGGCTCGTCAGACCTTACAAATGTTCTAAGGCTTATAGTTCGAATTCCGTGTAAGGAGCGAGATTCAAACTGTGTTATTTTTTACGTCTAATCTTCCTCTTTCGTTAAGCGTTGTTTTAAAAAAGATATCTCCATGACCCCGTTATTACACTTTCCAAATATTTAATGGCTCGATCCCAAGTGAGGGCCCAAGATCAAGCTGACGTTATTTACTATGTTACCCAAATAAGAACCGAAGTATAAATTACTGCAAACTATTAAATTTACTTATTTTCTGCCGTATAGCGTTGGTTTCAGTAGAATACAATAATTATAACCATTGCCAATTAAAAATAAACCGTATTATTTTACGCGTGGCAATCAAAGAAGAACAATTTTAAAGTATAAGCCCTTAAAGATAATTAATCACATGTTTGTGAGAACAACTCACACTCAATTAAAAATGACTTAATACAGAACTAACTCAATTAATCTTATATTAGTCAAGTAAGTTGGCTAGTTAATAATATTTTCGAGTCACCTTTTAATTTTTATACACTAATCACCTTTTGGGTCAATAAACAGTACTTAATAACCGTGTGAAAAAGCAAGGACCTCGAATTTGTTTTGAAATATCTGGCCGATTCAATAAGAAAGTTGCATATCGTAAACATACAACAAAAACACGTATTTTTTTTCTTAACTGAGAAATAGTTACATATTAGCTTACACAAAAGCATCGCTGCTTTCAAAAAATTATGAAAATAACCACAGTTTCCGGTATTATTTTTCTATCAGGCATTTAACTCAATTTATGTATCGTAATGCAAATTTCCTTTTTTAAATTATCGGTCGTAGATAATATGATAAAATCCTGGAAAACACATAATTTATGTATAAAGTTTAACACGCCTAAATGTTCCCTTGAGTTTCTTGAATCACAGATCGTTGCTTTTAACATATCTAAATCTTTTGATCAGGTCTGGCATGATGGGCTTCTTAACAAACTTCCTTCTTTCGGTCTTCCACCTAAGATTTGTTCTTGGCTCTCCAGTTTCCTTTCTAATCGACGTATATCAGTTATTGTAGATGGTCAATCAGTACTGGCACCCACTATGTTTTTTCTACACATCAACGATCTTCCTTCTTTCACAATCAATCCCATTCATAGTTTTGCTGACGATAGTACCCTCCATTATAAGGTTTAATTTCTCAAGCCAGTCAGTAAGCCTGATCCAAAAATCTTTTTTAGTTTAAGGCCTCGAAACACAGTCATGTTGTAATATCAGATTCTCATGAATATTATTCTCATGTCTGGGGAATGGTGACCCCTCCAACACTTAGCATTCTGGACTCCATTCAAAGAAGAGCCGTTCATCTTATTAATGATCCAACGCTTACAGAAAGGCTTCCTCTTCTTGCCCACCGTCGAGCTGTAGAGGATCTGTCGCTCTTTTAAAGGTATTTTCACGGCTTCTGCTCAGAGGAATTGGCCAGTATAATTCCTTCTCTGTCAGCACCTAACAGAGCAACACGTAGTGCAACTTTTATGCATCATTTTACAGTTCGGTTAGAGAGGCCCCGAACTTCGCTTTCTTCGTTCCTTCATTTCTAGATTGTCAAGACTATGGAACTTGCTGCCCGCAGAAATTTTTCCTTCTCCTCCCAATTTTCAAATATTTAAGTCCCGTGTGCACAAACTCCCTCTCACCACACTTAAGACTACCACGGTACGTTAGTACTTAGGCCAGCCTTCGTGGACTGTCCCAAGGTAAAAAAAAATCAATGAAGTGCCCATATCTTCCAAGTCGTTAAGAGTTAACTGACAAATCCCCTCTCTGCGATAGGCACCAAAAATTCCCAAAATGGTAACTACTTTCATCAGAAGGATCAATTTGCGCTTTGCTTAGAATATTTGATTTTTTGGGCTGGTATCCCTCTTCCTGATGGTTTAAATAAGCGATAAGCTTAAAGAATTTACTGATATCCACGTCATTGTTTATGCGTAGCATAGCTTTGATCATTGAATAAGTCGACCATAACGATGATGCTTTTCAAATCTTCGCTATTTCCTCAAAATACGCACGATATATTTTCGGTATATTTTCCAGCAACACCTTTCTCCTTACAACCAATTCATAAACTTATTGTAGGCAATATTATATTATATACGAGATTTCTTGGGCAGTAAATCCAGCGATGTTTGAGTCGAACGCTTTGCCTAGTCGAAATTACTTCAGGTCGTTTTCCCCCTATTTTTTAATGGATTTATATACGATGCCATGTAAAACTATATTTTCCAATTTTTGAATAGTTTAATTTTTAACTGCATTATTGCGTTCGCGAAAAAAATATTGTATAATATTTGTGTTAAAAGTACGTTTTAAGGGACTCATGTGAGTTGAGAACTCGCTTCGCTCATTCTGTTAACTTTCACATTCGTACCTTAAAATTGTACTTCCAACACTTATATCATAAAAATAACTATTATTATTTTTTACAAAACCTCGTAAAAACAATGACAGTGCTTGAAATGTAAAATAAACACATCGATGTCATCTCTAAATAAAATCGTGATCGCCGACATCGTTGACCGTTGACCTATGCACGACATTTCGTGTTTTTGGCTGAAATTAACAAAAGGTCAAATTTACAAATGAGGAAGAATCTCATTATTGTCAAAATAATAAATAAGTTGTAGGGCTTATTTTTGTAAAGAATTTGCTTTATATGGAAACCATTTTTTGCTGATTTTTACTTTTCCCTTATTAATCATACAGTGTGTCCCAGGATAGGTGGTCCGTAAGGACAAACGAACAAAAAATTTACAAATTTTAAAACGGTGTCTTGGAATTATGGTCTGCATGGTCTGAAACTTAAATACACAAAGTTTCACTCAGATCGATTTTATACAGGACAAATTATAACTAAATTGTTAGAAATCGCTACCAGTAAAGTGACCCTAATTTGAGAGATAGAGGAAATTGTATTAAGAAAAAGTTGTTTAGAATTAAAAGTTAGGCTAGAATCTTAATAAATCAAGTAGTACGGCTTTTTAATGTCAAATATCCGCATACACATTTACAACAACCAGAAGAATTATTACAAAATTTTTAAGAACTGGAAGTGTACTTAAAAAAGAAAAAAAAAAATCAGATGATAATAAATAACCTTTAAAAAAAACAATACATACAATAAGTACTTAAAATATTAATTATAAATTATTCAACGTAGCCCCCTCCAATTTAACGCATCTTTCAATAGTCTTCTAATTTCCTTAATTTTTAAT
>JAHBCN010023715.1:0-12431 GCA_019359885.1 Listronotus oregonensis | reverse complement strand
AAACTCATTAACAAAGTGAAGTATCTTGAACTTTGCAGGAGAAATAATATTACTTCAATAAATAAATATAATTTAAACTCCTGTTTTGTTTGGTTATAGAAAGAAGAAATTTAAATATTTTTGTGTCATATACAGCAAAATAATAGGTACGTTATTCTTAAGTGGGTAAAAACTAAAATAAATGTTCTTAAATTCAGTATGTTAGAGCAAAAACTATCGTACTATTTTTTGTTTAAACAGGTTTCTACATGTATGAGTGTACCTATTACATGTTTTTTAATAACAGTAGGTTATAACAATTATTAATTCTTTATTAAAAGAGAACTTATAGATACGGATATGATACTCATATTTTCTTTTCCTAATTTTAAAATTACTACATTTTGTATTAGTACGAAGCTACAAAGATATAGGTCCCACAACTCTAATTTGTTAACAAGATAAATAGATAATAGTTCTTTTTCTAAGGCTAGATATTGTTTGGCTAAACTTTTCAAAAAGTGAATAATATATTTTTTGATCTTTTCATTTCTGAAAAGTTTAGGTTGTGAAAGTTTTTCCCAGCTTTTGTAGTCGCAGGCTAAATAACAGGCACATTGCACATATTTTTAATTGGCTTAAAATAACTCTTTATAACCTAAATGATCCTATTACCAAAAAAAAAATTATACGAAATTCTATAACAGAATTACAAGCATTTAGAATTCAAATATTTTCCGAGAACAGGGTATCTGCGTACCAAGCGGAGCTAATCCAAATAATTAAACACTTTAGTAGGTATTGCCTTACTTGTGTCACCCCCCACTTCTTATATATTTGGGCCCACCCACTATCCTTTGCCCGACCCACTTCCTTGGCTCCACGCACCGGGTCGGTTCAAACCGACCCCGGTTTGAAACCGACCCGGTGGATGGAGCCAAGAAAGTGGGTGGGGCAAAGGGAAGTGGGTGGTGACAAAAAAAGGAGTGGGAGTATCACAAGTAAGGAAATACCGACTTGCTTTTAAGTTTCAATCGGTGGATATTCTGTTTATTTTCGTTGGAAAAAAACATTAGTTAAGGAAGAACCTGGTAAAAGGCGGTAACTATAGTTAAAACAAGAAAAAGGTATATGATTGGTTTAATCATGATACCTTAACAGGTCTTTTCCTCAGATAATAGGTTTATAGAGCTTTAACCTGCTTTTTGTAATTTCTTTTTCGTGGTAATTGCAATTAATTTTGACGGTGTAATTACCCTTTACATTTCTTATATATGCAACATAGTTGTATATATAATTGCCATTAAATCGATTTATTTTTAATCGGAATAAAGGAACGTAAGGAATTTTCTCTTTTTGCTCTGAATAAAATAAAATAACGAAGAAAAAAAAACTAATATGGAAACTCGGTAGCTCTTGTGTCGTCACACCGCTTTTTGGGCTGACGTCAAATTTAAAGGATCAACGGAGAACTTAAAATCGTAATTAAACCGAAACTATTTTTTTATTTTTGAGAAAAGATATTTAGGAGATGGTTCTTTGATAAGCAAAGAAGGGGGTCCTATTGGTATATTTCTAATTTGTATTTTGCCATTAACTCAATATTCTTTGATTCTAGTTTTCATTTAAATTAAAAAAAAAATGGTACAGAATTCGGTAGTAATGAGTTTGTGTTGATTACAAATAAAACTGGGAAAAACCTATTTTTAAACTCTTTGGTCCTATTAAAGCGATAAAAATACATATCACAATTTATAAAAATATTTAGTAGTAAGTAGAATTTTTGCCACACCAATAAAGCTCTTATTGTTGTACATAAGGATGGACTCATGAAAATGCATTTGCTTTTTGCCATTTCGGGACAATTCACAAGACACTAGAAACTCACTTTTTGCATGACAAAAAAAATTACCCTTTCTACATTACAAAATTATTGAAATATTTAAAAAAATAAGAACGGTCAATATGTTCAGCGTTATTCTTTATAGCAAAACCATCCCATTTCTTCTATAGATTCACAATAAAGTTCAACAATTGTGACCTTATTCACAAAATTACTCCTATAATTAATTGTCATACAAAAAGTTTTTTTATACATAAAAAGGCTTAGCAATAAAGTTTTTTAACATAATAAGTAAAGTTAGCATGATATATTTACTTTTGCCATTTATTATATTTTTTAAATAACTTTATAGAATTTTATTCTTACATTACAAAACAACGTACAACCATACATAATAAAAACTTTGCGCAAATGAAATTAACAATAAATATGATATACAATATAAAGATGTAACATTTTAATTTAACAGTTTAAATATATTTTGCTAAAATCTTCTAAAAATCATTTTGCCATAGAATGTCTACTTTAAAATACTGTTTAAAATGTGATACAGAATTGACAAAGTCGTTAATTTAATTAGAAAATATAATTTCCTATTTCTATTCTAATATAAAATTTAATAAGTAGTTGCTTTTAGTCGGTTCTACGACCATCGTGTCTTATTCTGGCATTCTTAAAGTCAGTCATTTAATGTTGATTTAAAAAAAAAACAAGCAGGTGTGCAAGGCAAAGAAATTCTAAGAAATCTATTACATATGGCATGCGCGGTAACAGATGGTACAAATATGCGTTCAAAAAAAGTATAAACAACGGACCCTGCGGTATTTAGCGTCATGCGCAGTTAATGCTGCCACGGCTGCGTTTATAAATCATTACCAAGTACAAATTTCCTACATTTTACGTGCCCAATTGTATAAAATATATTTTGAAACAACCTTCGTAACAAAAATGGAAAAAATGTGTATTCTAATGATTTATAAACGCATTCTTTGTGTTCACCTTATAATTAAATTAAAATTAAACCTTATCCTAATTTTCTGTTACATTTTAAAGAATTTTAATTGATTTTAAATATCTTGGAATTTCCTTAATTATATTGTTAATAGTTCAAAATAAATAAGCATTTCCAAAAATATTAATAATATTAAAATCTTAAAGACACACAAATTACAAAAAAAAAATTGTTTGCAGCACTTTATCTATAAAGTGCATACTTACCTTACATAAATGATTGCAAATCAAAATTATTATAATTATTATTTTATAAATAACATTTACTAGATTATTTGACCAGCTTAACCGCTGACTCAACAAAATGACTTTGTTCAAATACATGGCCAACAAAAAGTATTATCAGTGTTTCACGGTCAGATAAAAACATGGCCACAGTAAAGTGTAATTTATTAATGTTAGTATAATTTATAATTTTTCAATACTTAAACGTTCTTATTTTGTTTCCTAGTTTAATATAAATTTTTTAAATATAATTAGTTTGTTTTCT
This sequence comes from Listronotus oregonensis, assembly GCA_019359885.1. Classification (NCBI taxonomy): domain Eukaryota; kingdom Metazoa; phylum Arthropoda; class Insecta; order Coleoptera; family Curculionidae; genus Listronotus; species Listronotus oregonensis. Next base: position 9,108 of record JAHBCN010023715.1, on the reverse strand, counting down.
GCGTTTATGTTGTACTCCAAAAATTATATGCAAGACTATTTTTTGGACTCAGAATCTTGCTTTGTGTTGTATCGATGCTAGGGTTATGAATAAACAAAAGTGTATAATTGGGGGGTACAAAATTAAATTTAAAAACTAAAAGGTTTTCATTACAGGTAAATATTTATTAGATAGTACCAAACAAACATACACAGGGTGTCTGTTGACAGAGTGCAGGAAAGGAAACACTTACTTGTAGATTACATTAAAACTACTTTGGTATAATTACCATGTTTTGGCGGATGCGCCAGATGACCAGCAACTTTTTTTAAATATTAACGTATTACGCTTGCGTAATTTTGCCATGCGTGAACGCTTACTTGCACCATTTTAGGAAAACGGCTTTGGTCTTACAAATCAATGCTCGTAATGATTTCCATTTTATAAAGTGACATTTGTTTAAATTAAACCTATATTACGACGCGAGATTAAACCCATCTCTCTTATTACACTAACTTCTACATACCCCTAGATAAAATTGTATAAATTAAAAAAAAAAGATTATAATTGGGGGTATTTATTATTTGGCACAATAAAGTATGATGTTTTTTTACTACATTCTTAATTTTTTCTTTTTTAATCCCTACTTGATCACGCATGTTATTTTATAATCTCTGCAATGTTTTTGAGCTAATTTTTTTTCCTGCAAGTAAAGATTACGAGTTTAGGAAGTTGCTGCCAGAACTTATCTTATAGTATCTTCATAGTCTATCAAGCAATTTTCTAAAAAAACGGTTTATTTATACAGCAAATGTTTATCTTTTATCGACTTTCGGTTTATTACATTTTTGATTTCGATGCCCAAGTCTCAAGTGACCAAAAATTTCATCTTAAGGCAAATTTTTAAACGTATTATTTATATAATAATTGTAAAATAATATTCTTCGTAAGTTGACAAGTTGCTTATTAACAGGTATTAAAATAATTAGCAATTTTTACTTAAGCGCTTATAAATTACCTTAGTTACAGTAGCTGTATGACAAAGAGAAGAGAAAGGAGAGAGAAACAGATGTCGTATCCCGACCCATGAAAAAATAGCACAAAAATGTAACTTGAGAGGCGTTACGCGAGCGACCCCGCCCATCGAATTTTAATTTTATTTTTATTTGGAGTTGTTGGTAAAAAAATATGCATTTCGCACTTTCTATGGAATTATTTTGTCTGTGGTTTAATATGATCAGGTCAATATCACATCGACTTTAACCAGTCCTACTGTCAACTTAACATTGCATTTCTTTTTTTAATTTCATGTCATGCACATTGCCCTTTTTTAAATTTGATGTGGGAGTGCGCTAATGTAAAATCTCAAAACACGGGATTTAAATTGTGCCACTTTTCGAATTAGGCATTGTATCTTTTTCCATGCCTATACCCTTGGTGTATAGAAGTGTTATTTCAAGTATTTTATATCTCACAATTAAATAATTTATTTTGCCTTGTCTTGTAGAGGAGACTAAAAACAACTTTTAATTAATACAAATTAATATTAACTTTACAAATATTGTATTATTTCAAAAGGACAATTCATTTTGTGATTTTTATAGCGATATTTTTAACACGAAAGAAGATATATTTAGTTGACAGAGAAAAATCTTACAAAACATTTGTAAAATATACATGATACATTTTAAACACAAAACGTCAACACTATCAAAAAACTCAATAATCACTTTTTGCTATACATCACTACTTTTTAAATTTTCCAGCAATGGTGCTGTAACTTTCAAGTCCTCCAACTGTATCACCACGGGTGACGCTCGGTCCTCCTCTGGAATCGAACACCTCCTGTCTATACTAAACGAGCTGGTGACATCAAGACTTGTCGCCATTCGATCTGGTTTCTGTTTGGCGATCGTCGGTTGCTCAAAACTGCGCGAAATTTTCGGTCTAAAAACCACTCGATTTTGTCGTGGAGGTTCAGGTCCAGGTGACTCCGTTGTTTCGAGAAACTCCAGAGGTGTCTCGAAGCTTATTGTCGGTTGATGATAACTGAAAAGATAATAAAAATAATTATTTAACCTATTTTATAAATAATAAAAATAATTATACAGGGTTACTGGTAATTGGGTATATTCCTTTGGGAATCTGATAGAACAAGATATAAGAAGTAAAATTAACCCCAACATGTAAAATACAAAATCTAATAGGTTGCGAAATATTTTTTTTTTTCGTTTTTCTTGAAAATGTAAGGTTTAATAATTTAAAATTTAATTTTAAAAAAATGTTATTTAACTTTTTGTAACTTTTTGGCTAAAATACTTGTCCAATACTATGGTCTTTCGTTTGGAATTAAAAAATATCCGAAAACATTTGGAATAGTGTAAAAAACTTGGGAAAATATTTTTTTTAAATCTCATGTGGAAATCTCGGAACGTTATCACAAAAAATTACCAATATAACTTACATACACAATGTTTTTAAAACTTCCTTATTGTAATAGCTATCTAACAAAGTATAAATCTTACACCAAATCCTTCGCAGTTTCAAAGAAAAAGTAAAAAATATAGGAGACGACAGAATTCCTTTAACTGCTATTTTTCACAACACCTATATATTCTATGGAAACTCCAAAACAAATCATAAAACATCGTTTATGCATTACAATCTGTCTATCTGACAGCAAGTTAAAAAAAGTTCTGTAAGTTTATTTTTAAATATTTTTGTCGTTGTTGCTGTTGTTGGAGATTTTATTGTTAAAGATTTTTGTCGCTGTTGTTATTGTTGTTGCTGTTGCTATTGTGTTGTTGTTGTTGGAGTGACATGGCGACGTACAGCAATTTAGAATATGCTGACATCCTATTTATCTACTGATATTGTGATGTTAATGCTGCAGAAGTCTGTAGGGAATATGAACGTCGCTTTCCCAAACGTCGCATACCAAATGTTTGTGTATTTAGTACAACATATTGATATATTACCGAAAATGGTAAAAGCTAGAAAGGGTGACTCTGGTGCTCCTCCCGTCTATCAAGCAGATTATGATGAAGAAATCTTAAGGCCTTTTGAAGAATACCCAAGCACTTCAACTACCAAAGTGGCGCGGCAAACCGGTGCATCACAATGGAAATTTTGTTCTAGGATACGTGAAGTTGAATGTCATCCATACTATTATACTCCTGTTTAAGGCTTAGATGAAGGTGATCCTGCAAGGAGAGAAGAATTCTGCCGCTTTGTGTTAAATGCAGACGCAGAAGATGCGCATTTCTTAGCAAGCATTCTTTGGACGATTGAATCGAAATTTAATCGCGAGGATATAACAAATTTTCATAACTTACACTTCTGGGCAAAAGAAAACCCACATTTAATAAGGAAAGGTAGTTTTCAAAGGAAATTTTCTGAAAATGTATGGATGGGACTTATTGCCCGCTATTTAATCGGGCCATTCTTTTTGCCTGAAAATTTAAACGGAGAAATGTATAAACATTTTTTGGAAAATGACCCGCAAGGGCTTTTATAGAAGTCGTTCCTTTAGCCGTGAGATAACTAATGATATTTCAGCATGACGGCTGTCCAGCGCGTTATCGGGTGACAGTACGAGAATTAACATAATCGACGTTTCCCGAATCGTTGGATTGGAAGAGCAGGTCTAATACTTTGGCCAGCTCGGTGTCCGGATTTAACTCCACTGGACTACTACGTATGGGGTCATATAAAAGATATAGTCTACTCAGATTCAGTGAATACAAGAGACAATCTTAGACAAAGAACACATTCGAAATACATTGACAACTAGAATAACTAAGAAGACGATGTCGTGCGTGTATACGCAATAGAGGTTCCCATTTTGAACAAGACAAACAAATTATGTAGTTATGGCAATTTTATTGTCCTTTTTTCTGAACCGTTAAATGTTTGTTGTAAGATTCATACCTTGCTAGATAGCTATTACAATAGAGAAGTTTTTAAAATAATTTATATGCAAGTTGTATTGGTAATTTTTCGTGATAACGTTCGCGATTTCCACATAATTTAAAAAAATATATATTTTTCTCCAGTTTTTCTTTGAAATTTTCACACTATCCGAAATGTTTTTGAATATTTTTTCATTACAAACGAAAGACCATAGTGCTGGACACTTAATTTTTTTGAAAATTTAATTTTAAGTCATTAAACATTAAATTTTTAAGAAAAACGAAAAAATGAAATATCTCGAAACCTATTGGGTTTTCTATTATACATGTTAGGGTAAAATTTTCTCCTTATATCTTGTTTTATCAGATCCCCAAAGGAAGTAATCCCTTATGTACAGGGTGGCCAACTAAGAATGCAAGGTATTGTATCTGGGAATCTATCCATCGTAGAGGCTTACGTCCTAAAAAGTTATTACTAAAACGGCACAGAGAAAAAACCTGGAAAATATTTTCAAGTTTTTGAAATAACCGCTAGGGGCGTAACTGCAATCCTAAATCTAAAAAAGTTATTTTTTTTGTGAATTCTGCTATATTAACCCAACAAAAAAATACCTGATCTTTAAAGACGAGGATAATCCGAACCTTTTTTGTTTAACAATTTTTGCTGTATCTCTAAAAATAAAGTGGTGGGAGGTTTTCAAATGTTTCCGTAAAAAACACCCTGTATCTTCGAGACGGCCAAGCCGATTTTAACAAACTTGGTATAGTAAAAAAGAGCTATTATAGGGCTATAAATGTTTTAATACTTAAAGTTTCACATGTCGCCGCTAGAAAGCTTTTTTCGACACTCCGACAGAAATGGTTAATTTTTTTCAAAAAAATTAAATGCATTGGTATAATTTGTTCTTCATAAAAAAGTAGCTAAATGATGCCCAAACAAGCTTACAAAAACCGCATCTCGATATATCAGGAATAGTTAGTATGAAAAAATAAAAAATTATAGGGTTTTCGTATAAAATTTTCTTTAGCCTAAATTTTAAGTTGGAAACAAGGTGGGCGTCTTTTCAATGGATATTCAAAGTATTGGGAAAACCACAAGAAATAAATCAAATTTAATAGCGCATTTTCAAGTTTAATTTTTAAAACAAAAACTGCAATAATGAAATTAGATCGCGGCTAACTTAATTAGTCTCGGAAATAAAGGACGTTTTTAAAATTCTGACGATTTTGGCACATCTGAAAAAAGGACTTCAAGAACGTAAACATAGTATTTAAATTTTTCTTTTCCTTGTATATTGGCGTTAATTTTACAGTGATTAATTCTTACCTGCAAGATCGTTGTTCATTTATACTGAGCGTTGCAGGTTTTTTTCGATCAGGTTGTTCAAAACTTATAAAGTTCTTGTGTTTTCCGTACGGTCGCTCCACGAAACAGGATGATCTTCGAACTCTTGGATACAAGTGGGGAGGTCTTTCGATCGTAATTGATGGTCGATGACGTGATATGAAAATTGGTCGATCTGGCCGTTCGAAGGTCATCAGAGATGGCCGGCGATCACGGTTGATAATTGGTATTACAGAACCTGTAAAAAAAAATACTTGCTGAGGACGCCCAAATGATCAGAATAAAAAAATCAGGCTTTTGGTATATGTAAAAAAATCAAATTTCTAAGTTTATTATTCTGGACTCAATTTGCAATATTGTCAATTTTTCTCAAACAAAATTGGATTGGAAAAACTATTAAACCAAACTTAACGACATTTAATGTGATATTTTATCATGGTATGATGTTCTTTTTGGTCGAATATGGAGCTCCTCAGAAAAATCTAAAGGATCCAAAAAAGTCACGCAAAAACTACGTTTTTGCCTTTATTGTTTGTTTATTGCTTTTTTTAACAAGCATAATTGATAGGGACCGGACATCGATAAAAAACCATTACAATTTCTAGCTTAAAATGATATAGAATATACCGAATAAAAAGGCAATAAATAATCTAATTTCCATTGGTATTTGGGGTTTTTATTATGGTATTTTTATTCGGTGTGATTTCTTTTGGAATAATACAAAAGACGTGGCAAAAGTAAAAAATTTAGAAGAGTTTTTGCAAGAACAAAATAATTAAACTATGATATTTTATAATGCTTTTATATACATTATATGAAAAAAATTAAAATGAAAATAGACGTTTTTTCTATATAAATTTACAAATATTTGATTTCACCTCTATTAGGGTTCATATTTATGCAATTAACCCCACAAACATGGTTTTGTTAGTGGAAATGCAACTCTCCAAGTGCTCATTCGTTCTTTGACTTTCGTTGAGTAAAGACGTGCCGGTCAGTACTCGAGTGGTCAAGTGTCATAAATCCCGTAAGGGCCGGAAGTCTTGAGACCTCCGTAGCCTGAAGTTAAACAGATGTGCGCCAAGTGATCCCCGATCCGAGCGACGCGGTGTACAGTAGTGGATTGAGTATAGACGTGGTTGTTCTTTTCAGAACACCCGGCTTTTATGAAATTCGATTATAATTTACTAATCAACCTGGTTTACAGGCATTTATTTCAGTTAGCAGTGCAGTTAAGCCCATTCATAATCTCTTAAGGTTGCAAACAAGGCACGGCAAGGTGACCCACTCTGGGGATCCTTAACCGTGGTGCCCCTACACAAGGGCTATGATCGTTTGAGTCGGCTTGGCCTGAGCCTAGCAGTAAAGAAGGGTAAGTGTTTATTTCAGCGACCCTGACCCCCCTGTTTTTTAAAATGGATACCCCTGAAAACATTGTGTTTTCCTCCAAGAGCAAAACAAGGCACTCGTGGTTGAGCTTAGCTGCACTTCGTGCAGAGCTGGCGAAGGCCAATGAGACGATAGTGGGTCTCCAGAGGACCGTCAACAGGATGGCCTCTTCTCAACCCACTCGCCCTGTAAGTCCCCCCCCGTGCCCAATCCAGGGACCAAAACGTTCTCTGTCTCAGCCCGAGATAGAAAATATCATGGATACTGAGGCAGATGCAGGTTTTCAACCTGCTAAAAGCAAAAGCCCCGTGGGAAGAAATCCCATCCAACCCTCAGGTTAACACTGAGTCTCCCAAGCGTGTTGCCCTAAGACCTTGTCCCAAACTGGAGCCCTCCATGACTTCAGATTGACTAAGAACAAGACAAACTCAAATTCTGCTCCAGGCAGCGCTACTGCAGGCAGCTCTTCTGCTCCTACAGCCACCACAGCACCTGCGGCCCCCAAGGTACAATCTCCTCCCCAGTAGTGATCCATGACCATGACAAATGGTCTGCCATCTCAAAGGCATTCAAAAGCCGGAGTGTAAATTTTACAAAAGCCACCTTAACTAAGCAAGAAATTCGTGTTTGTCCTGTTACCTCCGATGACTTCAGAAAAGCGACAGCTTTTCTTTAGCAAAACTCCATAAAATACCATTCTTTCTGCCATGAGACGGACAAACCTCTAAATTTAGTGTTTAGAGGAGTCCCCGTCTCATGCAAATGGAGGAAATCTCCGAAGAGCTAACAGAGCTTGGTTTTCACCCGGAGGGAGTAACTCGCATGATGTCGGGCCATACTCAAGGCCCCCATCCCGATGGTAAAAGCACGATTCCCGAAAACAGAAGAAACCATCTTTTCAATCAAACGGCTGCAATACATCAGCGTTAAGGTGGAACCTCTTAACAAAAAACCTGAGGTTCCACAGTGCCACAAATGCCAGGGATTCTGGCACACTAAAAACTTTTTGTCATGGACAGGCCCGCTGCGTGAAATGCGGTGCCGAGCACCTCTCAAATGAGTGCAAGAAACAGAAAGATACCCCGGCGACGTGCGCCAACTGCAATCAGCCTCATGCTGCAAACTACAGGGGATGTCCAAAATTCCCCAGACTACCTAAAAGCACTGCTCAACCCAAGCAATCCACCCCGGTAACCCAGAGCGCATCCTACGCTCAGAAGGTTGCCCCTAAAACAACTCTTACCCAAGTTTCTGCCTCACAAGGTCAGTTTCAGGCCCTCATGGACCGACTGGCTGCCTTCGAGGCGAAATTTGACGCCCTGAATGCTCAGTAAACTCCTCCCTCTTTCTTTTTCCTGTCCCTTGTCTTTGGAGTCCTTTTATGGACAACAATCCAAAGGCCCCACAAAAGACCAAAAATTCAAATTTTGGACTAAGTACTTCTTAGGATGGTACCCGGTACCTACAGGAAGGACCCGGGTACCACCCACCCCTGGCCTCTCGGCCTAGCCACTTAAAAATCCGATTTCTGGATTGTCCCGAGTCACTGGGGCAAGGGCCCCAGCTTCTCAGTCACTTCTTAAACCCCACTCCGCTAAGCCAGATTTCAGGCTAAGCCAAAAACTTCAAAACCCCAAACAACCGTGATAGCCAACATGGCAAACACATAGTGAGGACTTGCTCAGCCAAAAGGAGAGCGAGGGGTGGTTGGCAAGCCTAGGGGGAGTTCGGAGGGCCTGTAAGCCCTACGGGATCCTTCCAGGTGGGACCCTTACTCTCCAAGTGCAGTGCGAAAACTCTTCGGGCCTATTTGTTGTGAGCTCGTAAAATCCAGTTCCGTTACCTAGGGCAAAGATAATACTACTACGAATAGATGGTTCATTTAAATGGGGCGTTTTGAATCAGTTCGAAGATATCAATGCTTCCGTAAATGCGAATAAATTTAAGTCGGTAACCCCTGCCCCAGCGAAACAAACCGTGCGACATTGCCAATGTCTGCCGCTTGTACCTTATTCGGAACACGAAGTAGCGAAAGCGGGCGGCTAAACGGATTGTGTTTTTTCTAGTCACGTTTCATCACACATTAGGAGACATTTCACAGACATAAGAACAATATTCTAAAGAAGGTCTAATTTAGGATACCTACAGAGTATACAGATTGGAAGAAGAGAAATACTTTCTGTTTCGAAAAAGAAATCTAAGGCCTAGTAATGAGACAAGTTTTCCGGGGCCATCCAAATCTACAGAACGAGAACATCATGTATAAAACGCAGACTTCTGAATGGATTTGTGTAAAGATTTTATTGCAGCTGATATTCTTCTTCATAAAATAAATTATCGGTCCACGAGGACATTTTTGGAAAAAACACTATCAGTGAAAAGTACCAGACGAATCAACTTTGCACAAAACTATGTTGATAAGGTATATTTACAAAGTATGGACAAAACGACACAGAAAGAAAAGTTATGGTTTCGTGTCGATGA
>JAHBCN010023714.1:0-12436 GCA_019359885.1 Listronotus oregonensis | reverse complement strand
ATCTGTTATGTGTAAAAAGGCAGTCAATCCCCTTTGCAATACCACTTTAATAAAGTATAATTTTTAATAAAAAATACTCTTTGTTGTATCTTTTTTTAAATTTTTTTGTGTAAAAACCCAATGATATTCATTAAAATATTATCATAAAAAAAAAATATATGGTATATTAGTAAACTTATGTCTCTACAAAAATTTGAATTTTTTTACTGCAGGTATTGGGTGACAACGACGAAATATGGAACCCCCCTAAAGAAATAATTTCGTTTTTCTAATTCATTGTCTTTATGGAAAATATTTTTATTTAACAGAAAAATATTAAGTGTTATCATTATTGAATTGGGATTATAAATGCTTCAATAAAAGCAATAAACAATTAAGTTATTTAAAAAAAAAAGTTTAACCGACTTCTACTCCGGTTTCCAGATCCCCATGCACGCCAGAATCTGGGCCCCTTATATTCATATAAAAGGTTTCCCCCTAATAGACCCCTTTTTGATTTAAATAAATTCTTATGAGATAAGTAGTGCGTTTTTTGTTTTTTATTATCTTCTATATCTTTGGGTTTAAATCAACTATTATTAATAAAAGGGACTGCCACAAAACGGGAAAAATTGTTTTTTCGAAAAAGGTCATTTTTCTAATAAAGCACATTGGGTTTTAAACTCAAATTTTTTTTGGGTTTTTAATTCTCATGGATTATTCAGTTTAAAAAGAGAGTAAATTAATAAAAAAACATAAAGGCATACTATAAACCTCAAAAAGAGTTCTGGAATTTTAAAGGGCCCGCTCTTTTCATTTGGGGTTTAAATGGGCTTTTGAGGTTCCGGATTTCTGCTCCAGATTTTTTTCCTAGGCTATTTTAAGTAAAAGGTTTTTTCCCTCGCCCAGAAAACATCCGGATCCAATTCTAAAGAGGTCCGGTGAATAGTCAGGTTTTCCTTCATCGTGTCATATATCATTTTTGTGAAATCTTGAAAAGTGTATTGAAGTTAATGGCACTTACTTAAATGACGTAATTTTTAAAAGTTTGAATACGTCGTATGTTATAGTAAATCCCAAATTGTAATTAAGTGTAATTAAATTATAGTTTAATTAAGTTTTAACAATATTACTGAGCAATTAAAATGGGTAGTCTATTATGGGGAACCCTATATATATATATATATATATATATATATATATATATATATATATATATATATATATATAAACATATATATATATATATATATATATATATATATATATATATATATATATATATATATATATATATATATATATATATATATATAATATATATATATATATATATATATATATATATATATATATATATATATATATATATATATATATATATATATATATATATATATATATATATATATATATATATATATATATATATATATATATATATATATATATATATATATATTATATATGATAGCATGTTAACAAATAATATACGTGCGCCGAAATTCCACCTTTATACAGTGCGAAGATCCAAGTACAGCTTTCGAGCTCTCATCAGTCTGGTAAAGAGCTGGTAATTTTAACTAAGTTTGATAATTTTAGTAGTTCAAAAAGGGATTTTTTAAAGGGAGATAACAAACTTTATCTAAATTATCAAAGGACACAAGTACAGTGTCTGGATTTTCGGAAGCTTTACAAAACCTAAACAGACTATCGACTCAAATTTAAGCTTTGATGTTTGTCTGCTTTTCCCATTTTTCTGTGATTTTTCAGAAAAAAATATACTAATTCTTTATATCTCAGGGTACTTTCCCTGAATGAATATGCCTAATAAAAGTCGAAACAAGCTGAACATATTCTGAAATTAGCACAAAAATAATTTCTCCATTGGTGTTTGCACCTATCGTAAGAGTATTTTTTGCTTTGCGGAGACGAAGGGTTGATCGAGTTTGACTTTTGCGAATTCTGCTTTTCCATTGATCTTTCCGTCAGCGCGGCAAACCTCCACCTTTTTAAAGTGCAAAGATCCCAGTACAGCTTTCAATCTTCCGAGGTTTCATCAGTTAGGCAAAGAAGCCTAAGAGCTGGTAATTTTATCTAAGTTTAACTTTTTTTTTTGGAAAAATTGTCCGATTTAAAAGAAAAATCTACAAAAATGAATAAAAAGCTGTAAAATTTAAATAATCGTTTCTAGAGTTGCCGCGAGACGAGACGAGACGAGATAAGCTTGTTTCGTCTCGTCTCGAAATTTCGAGATAATATATTTCGAGACGAGACGAGACAAGTAGACGAGACGAGACAAACGTTTGTCTCGTCTCGTCTTGTTTTGTCTCGTTTGTCTCGAGTTGTTTTGGTTTATTTCAATTAAATTAATTTCAATATACAGTGCATTAGTAATGTATAGGATAATTTCAATAAAAATTAGATCGGAAGTTTTATAAAAATGCTTGGACCCGTCGACTTTTATTTTTAGGTACATGTTACACATTTTTTAAACTAATTTTTATGTCTGCACAGGGCACAAGATGGTGATAAAAAGACATATTCTTTAAATGGAACACACATATTTTATCATTACATTATTAATTCAAAGGTTTAATTCTAAAAAGGTTCATTCTCATAAGTATACCCAAACTATCCTAAATGGCAATATTCTTATACATACGTAACTTTCTGGGTATACAATGTAAAGTAGGTATAGGAATTTCTAGAATTAAATAAATATAATCCAAAACTGTAAAAATATGAGTAGGTATAGGTATTCTATTTTAAATTAAAAAAAAATTTTTTTTTGGAGCACCCTAACACTTTATGGACGTGCCCTGTCTAATTCCAAATATCGTTTAAATTTAAAATACTATTTAACCATATACCTAATACTTACATAAGCACATTATCTACACATCTTATATTCAATGCAATAAATTACTTACTCCTCGCCATCGTTGACTCACCCTGTACACTATATACCTACAAACTAATTGCAAAATCTGCTGCAAGCAATATGTATTTTAAGGAGGATGCATCATTTTCAGTTTGAATTAAAACTTTTTAAAACATAATAGCGGCAGTAGTAACAGAAAAACATTCAAAAACAACCCTCTGCATAAGCATCAAAAAGTGCCGCCGCGCCGCAGGTATACTTTGCCGACACACCGTTTTTTTCGGAATGCGGCAATAGTTCTTGCATGTTTTTTACTATTTAAAGATCTATAGAGCGGTTGCCTTTTTAAAATGTTTTGACATTTTTCCTTAGTTCATTCTTGTGTTTGAAGCTTGTAAGAAGTAAGAAGATGAATTAATATTTTTTTAAAAATGGAACACCCTGTAAAAATGTTTATATTTTTTTTATAACACGCCCTGTAAAGAAAAGTTGACGTGATTGAGCTTTTCTTAAAATTGTGTAGTTGTCTCGAAAAATTGGTGATTTTAGACTTTACGGACACCCACAATATGAAACTAAAAATAAAATAATGAACCTAATAATTTGTTTTTTTTTATTTAAAATAAAAATATAGAACATATAAGTGACATAAAAATGTCCACAAAATAGAAAAAAAATCTAAAAGATAATGAAACATAAGTCATAAACTCTATTACAAAACACAGGTATAATGTTTTCTAGAATTTTTTCTTATAATTATACATGGTGTTTGAGCAATAGTTTTAAAATCTTTAACAGCAGTTAGATCTTGCAAAAAAAGTCTCTATAAACATAAGTTCGGATATGCATCGTTTCGAAATTGGAAATACGCAGGGTCCTAAAGTTAAAAAGAAGCTTTAATTGTACATCATTTTTTAAAACAATTATTTTGATAAAACAACTTAAAATACAACTTTTTCGTTATTTAAGTTTTTTTTGGAGAGACAAATTAAAACTTCTACTTTTCAAAAGGGTATAAAAAAAGAATCAGGTTTAATTTTTTTCTTAAAAGCAAAGCAAAATTAAAAAAAAAAAAAAATCAGGAGACAAAATAGTTGTATTTTAAGTTGTTTTATCGGGCTAATACCTGTGTGTGCTTAAAAATTACCGATAATTTTTTACGATAGCGTGTTTTCTTATAATTTTACGAGTCCGAGGGACGAGTGAAATTTTTAAAGAATACACGCATAAGTATAAAAATATCTGGTTAATTTTAAAGCACGAGCGGTATTTAGGGAGAATATTTCACGAATCAAAAACGTAGATAAAGTTTATTAACTTAAAATTAAATATTAATTTAACAAACCGTCATTATTATTTAAAAATGGTATCAAGAGTACTAGAAGTGTTGTGGAAGACCCCATTCCCAAAACATCGGAAGAGTATTTCAACCAGGGTCTGATTTGGAATACAAACAGAATATACAAATTAGAAGGAAAAAGAAACTCCCAATTCAAAACAGAAATCCTAGCCTTTTTCGATGCTGCCATATATTATAGGTTTATTCCAATTAAGGTAATTTTCGAAAGTAACGCCCATAAGGTTTTATGGCTTTTTATTCTGCAGACCTGGCTGTTTATAGGTAAAGGATAAGTAATGTAAACTTTTACCGACGACGAATATGCTTGTATTTTGGAGGCATTAAACTGACAAGATTTTTGGGCTCCAGTTCAATATTAAATGAAGGTCCTCTATAAGAGTTGTAAAACGAAGATACAAGATATTTTTCTATAGTTGGAAAGAATACTTCTGGATCCTTTTTGGAGATAGGCTACACCCCTGCGATTTTTAAGCTTTTTGAAAAAATACCTGGGGGAAGCACTGCTTTGTTTGCTTCCATGGACCGCTAAAACATACCCATGTCATAGAAAATGCGAAAAAGTATTGGGATTACTGGTAATCCTTAAAAATCAAAAATATTTATTTATTTTGAAACGCATTTCCACCCTTAAGGTTTCAATAAAAATGCGTGCTTTAAGAACATCGTTTCTGATCCTTCTTTTGTTTTATTGCAGACGTTTTGGCTTTTATTTAAAAAGTCAAAGTGTGGATTTCCTTTCTGGCTTTTAGGAAAAATTGTCGACAAGGTTTTATCAATAATTTACTTAGTGTGCCTTTTAGAAAGCACGTGCTTTTTCATAATGGATAATAAAGTGTGGTTTGGGGTTTGGATAACGAAATCTTTTAGTTGTAAGTGGTTTTAATTTCCTGATTATTTAAAGGTCTTACTATGGACTTCTATAAAATTGTACAAAATTCAATTTAATCGAATATTTCAAATTTTATTTAACCAATGGAGTAAATATTTGTCGGTGAAAAAATTTCATTTACAAGGGTTTTTGGCATGCCTGGGCATTTTTATACCAAAAATCCTTTAAACGTCTTTGTGATGCCACATTTTTTACTTTATAAAACTTGACAAAGGGCTAATCGGCTAGATCTACCAAATGCCCTATTTACACTTACCTTTATAATTTGTAATACTTCTTAGGTACGCAAAACCAAACTAATAAATAAAATCTTTTTTAGGGCACGTTTGGCACCATTTCTTATCCTATTTAATTTTTTGTTGCGCGTTTTTTTTTTAATGCACGGTTCTGCTCAACGAACTCAAATTCGTTGGTTCTGCCAGCTTTAGCAAAACCAGGGTAGTTGCTATAACTGCGGATACTTAAGTATCTTATTTGTATAAAATATTAATAAAACCTAAAAAAGCAAATTAAATGAGTTGAGTACCATTAGATTATGCTTATCATTACTTAATCTAATTAATTTGATTATTAATCAAAACATATTCATTATTTTTTAAAAACCTATTCGGGTTAAATATTAATTATGTTTATTTATAAAGTATATTTTGTTGCCAGATATTTAATTAATTTTTTAATTTAGCATCTTTATGGATAAGGTATCTAATACCGTAATCAGTTCTGTATGAACGTTATCGGCTAAAATAATTGGAACATTTTGTAAATGTCTGTAATTCTTTTTTTATTAAGTTTTTTTTTATAATTGGTAATGATAAAAATCGTTTTTAAAAGATTTCAGGTTTTTTATAGTTAAATAATGGACGAAAAAATTCATGGATTTTGATGGAAAAAGCAAAATTTGTGCTTTTTCCGTCTTGGGTAAAACATTATCCGCAAAAGCAAACTGTAATCTAAGTCATGTAAGATTTATACTGAAAGAAATTTAATTTAAAATTCTCAAAGAGTCTTTGTTTTTTAGGACAATTAAAATATTACTTTCCCAGTCGGTATCCTTTTCCTCCTTTGTAATATTGTGTTAACCTAATCAGACCTCCTCAGTTTTTTTTTACCCTTAGAAATGACTAAAAACATATCACCGGTTTTTTTCTACTTGTATGAAATAAATTTAGAAATTATTTTTTCGCCACAAGACATTCGAGCAACTTTCATAATTTCCATATTTAAACAAGCCCAAGTCTAAGCTAGCCGTTATTTAAAAAAAAAAGTCTTTAACTTACTTAGTGTCAAAGCTCTCTAATTTGTTTAAATTTTATATTTTCATCTTTACCTTAAATGTTTGTAGAATGATCACCAAGAGCTCCTTAATCTAACAGAGTAAGGTTTCTTTTTACATGTACCCATGCATGTATTATTACGTCTTAATAATAGGGGTGCTTATAAATTGTTACCGAAAGTTAAAGTATGCTTAACTTTTTTGATCTCACATTTAATTTTTTCAAAATCCTCTTCCACACTGCTAAGAAATTATTTTCTAAGTTGTCTATATATACAGTATGTCCACGGAAAAGGTGTTGAAGAGGAAAAACTTTTTTATTTTTGATTTTAGCGAAAAAAGCTACTCTTGATAAAAAATTTTGCTACTTCTAAGAGTAAGATGGGAAAAAAACATTAAACATATTTTATACGCGGTGTTCAGAAAATTGTAAAAACTTAAAATGGTACAGGAGTAATGTGCATTTATTTGAGAAGATATGAAAACAACTTACTAGGAAAAGTTGTTTAAAAATTAAAAGGTAGTCTCTAATACCAGTTTTCGAAAAAATCGGCCTATTTTTATTTATTTGTGATTAAATTTATTTTAATATCAATTTAATTTATTAATATCAATTTTATCAATTTTTTTGCTGCTAAGTAAGCATCTAAAGCTGACGATACTGCGGCTAATGAATTATAAAAGCGAAGTGTCAATATAGCTTGTCACTATCAACGCCTACTAGTACAATAATAAGTTGTTAATATCGAATTAGTTAATAAATATTATAATAATTTTCATCACAAATTAATAAAAGTAGGCCGATTTTTTTAAAAATTGATATTACCAGAAAAGTTACTAGAAAAAGTTGTTCAAACGTAAAAGTTAGTCTCTAATACCAATTTTCGAAAAAATCGGCCCACTTTTATTTATTTGTAATTAAAATTTCATTATCAATTAACTAATTCCAAATTTTTGTAATAGTAGGCGTTGATAGTGACAAGCTTTATTGACACTTCGCTTTTATAATTCATTAGCCTCAGTATCGTCAGCTTTAAATGCTTACTTAACAGTAAAAAATTTGATAGTAAATTGATATTAAAGTAAATTTAATCACAAATAAATAAAAGTAGGCCAATTTTTTAGAAAATTGGTATTAAAGACTACCTTTAAATTTTAAACAACTTTTCCTTGTAACTTATTTCCATATCTTCTCAAATAAATGCACTTTACTCTTGTACCACTTTAAGTTTTTTTAATTTTCTGAACACCGCATATAAAATATGTTAAATGTTTCTATCCCAATATTACTTAGAGTAGCAACACTTTTTTATCAAAAGTAGCTTTTTTCGACAAAATCAAAAATAAACAAGTTTTTCTCTTACCACTTTCCGTGGTTATTATATATATATATATATATATATATATATATATATATATATATATATATATATATATATATATATCAGTTTGTTTTAATTGGGATACTCACCTTGCTCCTTTTGAAAAATGGGACCCCTTCGATCCAGGTCCCGGGGTATACGAGCTGACCCTGTCCAGCCCCATTGACCCCTATGAACTTGCAGATCGCCTGCAACAAAAAAGAAGAAAACACCCAAACAATCACAAATACTAATCTACGTTTCGGTGGCAAGTCGGCCACCGTTGTCAAGATAAAAACTAAAACAAAAAATTAAACTAAATTTTAAGAAATTTTTGATCTAAAAACTTAGAAAATTCTGACAGCTTTTCTACTTTTTAATGACGTTTTGTCATAAATAACACTAGGTTATTTGACTGGTGTATGTATAGTATTTAAAAAGACCAGAAAGTTGGGTAGTATGGTGTGTCAATTAATTTTAGGTTTACGTGAAATTTACTTCAGCGTCAAGCATAGGTATTATTTAAATTAACAGATATTGATGCTACACATCTGAAGGGATCCCATTTTCCAAAAAGTAGCAAGGCGAGTATCCCAAATAAAACAAACTGAAACATGAATCCGCCACAAAACTATAGAACATATTTATACAGTGTGTCTACTTAAGTTGGCAACATATGGGAAACTTTTTTATTATTAATTTTACAAAAAAAAGTTATTCTTTATAAAAATTCTGCATGTTCTGAAAAATAAAATGCAATCAATAGATATCAATTTTTTTAAATTTTATACGAGGTGTGTCAAAAAATATAAATTTTGCTTAAGAGTAAAGTACCTTTATATTTCCAAATATTGAAAATTGTTATTGGAAAAAGTTGTTGGGAATTAAAAATCATGTTTAAATGTGCAATTTTAACCTTTTAATTAAAAAAATATTTTTTTTTACAAATTTTGCTGGCTTTCCACTGAATTTCTACCAAATTTTGCTAAATACAACTGATGTTTTAAATACCAATGTCAAATATTTCTTGTCAGAGCATCCCAGAATATATGTACAATAATTACTTTCTGATATTTCTTGTCAAAGCATCCTAGATTACATGTACCGGGTGTCCAAATAAGAAAGGACGCCGGCTGTATCTCAGAAAATAATTATCGCACAACGTCGGGAAAAAATATTTTTAGTAAAAAAGCTCAAGAGAAATAGCTGGATATTATTTTCAAGTTTCTAAAATGACCGCTAGGGGGCGTAATTGCTATCTTGAATCTAAAAATATGGTGTTTTTGTGAATTTTTCTATAATAACCTATCAAAAAATACCTAATTTTTAAAGTCAAGGATAATTTGAAACTTTTTTGTTTGACAATTTTTGCTGTATCTCTAAAAATAAAGTGATGGGGGGTATTTAAAGGTTTCCGTAAAAAACACTCTGTATCTTCGAAACGGCTAAGCTGATTTTAACAAACTTGGGCTAGTTAAAAAGAGCTATTCTTGAGCTATAAATGTTATATTATTTGAAGTATTGTTAGTTTTACATGTCGCCGACAGAGGACTTTTTTCGAAATGCCGACAGAAATATTAAATTTTCTTAAAAAAATTAAATGCATTGGTATGATTTTTTTTATATAATAAAGTAGCTAAATGATGCTTAAATAAGCTTGCGAAAACCATATCTCGATATCTTGTTCCGTACCTAAAATTTAGGCCAAATAAAATTTTATACAAATTTCGAAACAAGCTCTCTAGCGGCGACATGTGAAACTAACTAAACTTAAAATAATATTACGTTTATAGCCCAAAAATAGCACTTTTTAACTAGCCCAAGTTTGTTCAACTCGGCTTAGCCGTCTCGAAAATACAGGAGGTTTTTTACAGAAACCTTTAAATACCCCCTACCACTTTATTTTTAGAGATACAGCAACAACTGTCAAACAAAAAAGGTTTAAATTATGCTGGACTTTAAAGATCAGGTATTTTTTTGTTAGGTTAATATAGTAAAATTCACATAAACATCACTTTTTTAGATTTAAGATTGCAGTTACACCCCCTAGCGGCCATTCTAGAAACTTCAAAATAATTTCCAGCTATTTCTCTTGACCACTTTTACTAAAAATATTTTTTCCCCAACGCTGTGCGATAAACATTTTCTGAGATACAGCCGGCGACCTTTCTTATTTGGACACCCGGTACAATAATTACAGTTAAATTTTTGTTGTTCGAGTAGAGATGTTTTGAGAAATAAAAAAATATATATAAATTAATGCAACTGCATATTTAAACGTGATTTATAATTCCAAACAACTTTTCATAATAACAATTTTCGATATTGTTAAATATTAAGAGGTACTATACTCCACTACTACTACAAAAATTAGAAGTAAAATTCGTATTTTTCGACTTACCTTGTATAGGATTGAAAAAATTATTATTTAATGATTGTATTATAGTTTTTAGACCAAGCAAAACTTTTTATGAAGAATAACTTTTTTTCGTAAAATTAATAACAAAAAAGTTTCCCATATGTTGCCCACTTAAGTAGACACACTGTATAAGGTGCCACAGATTGAGTGAGCATGGGGATCTCGGAAACCGTAAGAGTACAAGTCGGTAAATTAGGAGTTGCGCATTTAAGTGCCTGACAACATGCCGATTAGAAAGTTAAATTCCGAGTATTCGGAGATATCCGAAAAAACCGAAATTTGTGATTTCGTTTTTATTTTTCTGACTTTATTTAAAGAGATATGAAGAAACAAAGACACTTTCTATGGCTACTTTTAAGCTCTACAAAACAGCGTTGAGAGATTTTCCGTACGACGTTTCGTTTTCGTTAGTCCATCATCAACTTTATTTTTTAAATACGGACCTAGGTTTTTTATTTTATTTTTTTGAACCTCTTATTATCCCAATTACAAAAATGTAACTTTGTACTTAATATTTATTAACAAATATGGAACGCCCCTATAAGAAGTTATGTGCGTTCCTTGTCTTACTCATTGTCTCTTATGGAAAATATGTTTATTTAACAGAAAAATATTAAGTGTTATACATCATTGTAATTGGGATTATAATTGCTTCCAAAAAATGCAATAAACAATTGAGTGCCGCATTTAAAAAAATAAAGTTGATGATGGTTTAAGGAAACGAAACGTCGTACGGAAAATTCTCATCGCTGTTTTGTAGAGCTTAAGAAGTGGCCATGAGAAGTGTCTTTTGTTTTTTCATATCTCTTAAATAACGCCATAAAAAAAAAAACGAAATCAACAAATTTCGGTTTTTCCGGATATCTCCGGAAGTACTCGGAATTTTACAACTTCTAATCGGCATGTTGTACACCTAAATGCGCAACTTTGCCATAATTTAACCGACTTCGTATCTCTTACGGTTTTCGAGATCCCATGCATGCACTGAATTCGGCACCCGTATATACAGGGGTCAGGTATAAATTGGGATAATAAGAGGTTCAAAAAAATTAAATAAAAAACCCAGGTCCGTATTTAAAAAAATAAAGTTGATGATGGTCGAACGAAAACGAAACGTCGTACGGAAAATCTCTCAACGCTGTTTTGTAGAGCTTAAGAAGTGGCCTTGAGAAAGTGTCTTTTGTTTTTTCATATCTCTTTAAATAACGCCATAAAAAATAAAAACGAAATCAGCAAATTTCGGTTTTTTCCGGATATCTCCGGAAGTACTCGGAATTTTACAACTTTCCAATCGGCATGTTGTTAGGCACCTAAATGCGCAACTTTGCCATAATTTAACCGACTTCGTATCTCTTACGGTTTCCGAGATCCCCATGCATGCACTCGAATCTGTGGCACCCTGTATATGTG
The DNA here is from genome assembly GCA_019359885.1 of Listronotus oregonensis. Taxonomy (NCBI): domain Eukaryota; kingdom Metazoa; phylum Arthropoda; class Insecta; order Coleoptera; family Curculionidae; genus Listronotus; species Listronotus oregonensis. The sequence continues at coordinate 861 of JAHBCN010023714.1, read as the reverse complement.
ATTTTTTTTTTTGCTTTGGTTGGCTTTGCACAGGAATGCATACAGCCACTACATTTAACGTATTATATTTAAGTTTTTTTTTTAACCAAATAATTATTTAATGAGTATCTGTATAAGAATCTATACGATAAATATTCGTATACACGAATTATTATATCTTAAAACCATTTACAATATATAATAAGGATTCATACAGACATACACTTCGAAATAAGTCACAAATTGGGAACTGCTTGCGAAGAATCAAAAACATGCATGACAAGGGCACACGCTTCACGTATATGTGATTTAATAACGGTGTGATTTAATAACGGATAAATTCAATAAAAGGAGAGGTATTTCTTTTTTGAAAAAATCCTCGGACACGTCGATTTTATTTTTGGATCGGGCATATTTTGACAACAAATGTAGATATACAGGGTGTCGCAAAAAAGTTTGACAGAAAAAATATTTTTTTATTTCTTAAATAGAACCCTTTGTATATTTTTGCATTTTCGGATTATCCGGAAAAATCTGGACATGTTTTATGTATAATGATATATACCTATCTTCAACTGTTCACAAAATAATTATGTTTAAAGAATATATAAAACTTTATTGCAACATAAATTGATTAATTACTATCCACATTTTTGAAATTTATTTTATCAAATGTTGGTATATATATATATATATATATATATATATATATATATATATATATATATATATATATATATATATATATATATATATATATATTATATTATTATATATATATATATATATATATATATATATATATATATATATATATATATATATATATATATATATATATATATATAGTGCGGGGTTTATTAATTTTAATTTATTAAATAA